>ML732194.1:0-206041 GCA_009176345.1 Aspergillus leporis | reverse complement strand
CCATCTGCAATAAGCTATATACTACTCCCGTTTAGTGATCCATGACAGCCCGGTAAGAGATTCTAGGTTTCCGTATACGGAAATCATTCATTCATTTAGGGTTGATAGCTTGGAGGATTCTGGCAGGGAGAGGGGCATCTAAGGCTTTTTGAGATACTCCGCATTCATGAGGTATGCATCAGAAATGCCAGACAAGGCGCGCTTCCGGGGTGACTCCGCCACGATCGAAACCCAACCGATAGGGATGCATACACACTGCATTTTTTGGTGCTTCTGGTCCGTGGACATTCCATTCCACGGGGGAACGGAGAGTATAGCTTTAGGCGTATGTACCAAATCTGCTTCACAATGAGGGATTGTCGGCGAAGAGGAAAGCAATTTCTAAAAACCCCCCTTTGTATCCATTTTCTTGTTGTTCTTTCATGATGAGTTTTGGTGACTCCCACGGCGGCCTTCTCGTATCATCGGGCCACCCTTTTTTTCTTTTAATTAATCGTTTTCTCTTTGAGGTGGGAAAAATCCTCGATGATACATCTAGACCCGACCATCCTGACGGGCTGCGACCCGTAGATTTGGGTCAGGAGGAGGACCGGAGCGAGAGACTGCCAGGCGGTCTCTCTTTCAATTCACGAGAGATGATGATTATATTATTTTAATTCCTTTTGGCTCCATAGATGACGCTGGCAGGTGCCGAGTAGCTTATGATTGGGTGGATGGACCACCAGAGTCGGGACGGGAATTGTCAGAGCAGATGGGAGAATGGGGTCATGTCGTAGGAGGGGGCTGGACTAGTTCAGAGAATGGAGGAGGAAGTAAGAAAAAATAATAATAATAATAATAATAATAAATATATTAAAAATACCTGTGGCTATGTTCCTTGACATCTCCCATAGAAATGCCGCATTGGTCGACAGGGTCACCCTGATCCAACGAGGCGATCATGGCGTACCAAAGAATGCGGAATCAAAGTGGCCAGAATGGGGCGCCGTAAGAGGGCAGACACGAGTTCTTTGCACCGACACTAGTATCAACTAGTACTAATCTGGTACTGTATAGTAGATCATGGTAATTTTGAGGAAGTGGGAAATGAATGATCAAACAACAAGAGAAAGAAAGAAAAGAAAGAAAAAGAAGAAAAGAAAGAAAAAGAAGAAAAGGAAGAAAAAATTGGAGAGAATAGTAAAGCAATTCTCTAGGAGAGATCTCCGAGTGCATGAAGGATAATCATGATCAAAACGCATCCCAAAATAGGAAACCAAAACAAGACAAAGAGAACAAGAGGCAAAAATTGCCATTATGGATCACATTGCAGAATAAGGATGCAGGAAACTACAGCATACAGGTCTTCTGCATATTTCAACGCAGGCCGCTCATTGTAGTAAACGCCCTCAGGAGCCAAGACGGCACTCAAGAGTCCTACCAGAATACTACGTACAGGTAATCGCAGCCAGACAGCACCTCAGCACCTCATCAGGTAGCTTAGGGCGTCAGAAATGCTTGCAAACTTGTATCTTCATTGGTTGAGTCAACTACCACTCCCCGTTTATATCGGTCTATTCTTATCTGTAACTGGTCATTCCCAATCTCCTTATTTTTTTTTTTTTCCAATATGGGGATTTTTTTTTTTTTCCCTGGGAGCCTTTCTCTTTGTTTCTATTCCCAGTCCAGAGAGTAGTTCGGTGGACTAAGAACAGGTCTACCGTTTCCCCCTTCAAGGGGTGGCCACAGACACTAAAAGACCCGACATTCAGAGTAGCCCGTCCACACAGCTCCGGTTGCCGTGCTGTAAGTAGTGGATAGGCCATCCCATAAGCGCTGATAGGTTCCCAATTATGCTAGCACGCATGTACTAGTTATGTCCATTCGCGCCACAGGCTCGTGTAGTGATATGATTCGGTCGTGGTGGGAACTCAAAAAAAAAAAAAGGGCGAAAAAACGAACCTGGGGAAAATAAATAAATACATAGATAAAAAAGCAGTACGTAGGAGAAATAGTAATAATAATAGTAGACAAAAAGGAGGTTAGATGTCGTGGCGTCAGGTGTATGATTGGTGCAACCAGTTTCATTATCGTTCTACTTGAATGGTTAGGGCATTAATAAATCTCAGGGCACAAAGCTCTCTCGCTCTTGGTACATCCACCCAGAATGTCCCTCCCTACTACTCCGAAGTATCCTTTCGTGGTCAATTGTCCTTCCACAAACATAGGAGCAATGAGGACTTGGCATAGACACGGCCGAAAATCGGGAATGGAAACTATGGCTCTGGAAATTAACGACCAGAACCAAAGAGGGGGGAAAAATGGAGACTTGAGCGAAGATAGATACTCAAAGACTGGGTCAACGAAGTGTCCCTGTGGGTTGTTGGAAATCATATCCATATGGGGTCGGCGAATTATGAGAGCGATCATGCTAATCATCCCCTTCTTTTCGTGTCCATGGCCTCCAATAACAACGATCGGTCGGGCGCTCCCATGCTATGGAGACCCAAGTTCAACTAGGGCTCCACCGATGGCAATAGTTCCGGATAGCGTTTTGTCTGGCTAAGCATCGATGCGGAGAAAATTTAATTAGGCACTTACTGTATATATCTTTTCTGTAGCTTCCGCCTGAGGATTAGTGGAAAGACCATCTACTGGTTGTGTTTTGGCCTGAATGGAGATCTTCAGCTTTAGTGTCGAACATATACCGACTCCTCATCTATCTTCGACAGCGTGTCTATCTATCGATATATGCATGTATGACCTTATTGATAGAGTCATCGTGCAGATAGAGAGAGAAGAACCGGGATCATATAGGGGGTAGCTTTCCATCAGTGAAATACGATATGGAGGTCTGCTGGGACGCAAGGCAACCTGAGGGCTATTGCAGTTAATCCCCCACGCACCGAAATATAGAAATGTTGATTAGTTGCATGCTGTCAGTTCCGTTAATAAGTGAATAAGATTATGGACTCGTCGTCATGAAAACCTGGGTTTCTCGATCCGACAGGACCTGTCTTATTTTCTTTCTGCTGCCGTGCCTTGATTCTGGCCCTGCAGATTGAAATCACACTAACAGGTATGGCCATTGTTCTCGAGGGTTCACAGCGTCTTTCCGAATTGCAGGGGACGGAAATTCATCGTGATGGTCTTGTACTACAGCCTCATGTATCATGTGAAGAGAAAAAACCGTTCTGTGCAACTTCTCTAAGCCATTGTCAAAGCCAAACAATTCTTGTTATAGGCGTCGATAGTCATGCAAGGTGGGATATTCCTACCACTGTAGATCAACAATAGCCATTTTTCAAGTTCTCCGAGATCTTGCGAGACAAGCTTGGTACAGTATGTATGCACGATAATATAGAATAATAATATTCCAGGACGGCGTACCCGATCGACTCCTTGACTTCTTTGCCCCATCGGTTTTTGAGTCGGGCGTCCTTTTTGTCCATTATCATGCGTCAATTGGGTGCTTGACTAGGTATATCATCGTCACTCACCCACTGATTGCCAATGATAACCATGTGGCTCGCCACGATTTGATTATTGACCGCTAAACTGCCCAAATGCTTGGCTTTTCCTTCAAGGTCGTACGTTATGCATAACCACCAATCTGGATGGCGAAATAGTGGATTCGAAGTGACGATGCGCGCGGCTGATCTTGATCATCGTCATATTCGTAACCATAAATGTACATGTCGAGTCTATACTAGAACTGATACTTGCACAATATCTCAATTCCCATTCTTCCTGAGATAAATCATTGTCCTCTCACTAATTAAGCCATTGAGCTCTTCCTGAGTAATAATTATTAATTTAATGCTTTCCTCGACTCCATCGGGAACACTAATAGTGTAAAGAGTAGGAGGAACTGGCTTCTAGATCTTTCCTCAGTGTACCCTGTCTAGTCTAGGCACCAAAACAACCCCTTGCTTGTCTCCTAGTTAGCTTCATATTTTTTTGCTTTTTTATTTATTTATTTTTTTTTTGGCTATCTGGCTTGTTGAAAGCCCCCTTTCCCCTTAAACCCTCTCTCACTCTTTTCCCCTTAATAGAATTTCCAACGCCTTGTCAAACTTTATCTGATCATCAGCCGCAAATTTTATGGTTGTAATATGCGCTCTACAGATCCTTTCGTAGATAAAACTGGCGAGGGAAATAAATAAAAAAAGCAAATACGTTTATTCTCCCCACATACTGACAGGGATCAGTTTCAGATAGTCGTCAAAACGTGGCTCTGGCATCTGCGCGTGTCTCAACATTACTTTTTCGGAAATTTCGTCGACCCGATCTTATATACCAGCCTCTAATCCTGGAACTACTTAGCTCGTCAACTCACTAATTATATCCAAGATAGAAGGGAGTACAGAGTGTAATACCAGCTCTCTAGCATTGTTGTACATCTAGACCAAATTACGACGGACTAAGGACGTAAGAAATCACCTCCATCGTCAGTGTCTTGCCTTAAACGGCAGGGACATCAAGGAGGCCAGGCCCCCGTCCAAACGGTGGGGGGGGGAACAACTTTCTATACGACGATGAAGGAAAAGGTAAAGAGGAGCGAGGCTATACAGAGCTTGGCATGGTCTGAGCTATGTACGACGAACATGCCACAAAGGATTTTACCCTATTCGCTAGTCTCACTACTAGTACGAACTGTTCCGGGTATTGTTGGTTCGGGCATAACGGAAGAGCTCGGCTGGTGCTTACCTTGCCACTAAAATCAGACGCGGATCTGCACCGCTGAGAGTTACAATGAGAAATGTAACGCGGCTAAGTGGGCCATTGGGGAGTCTGCCTTGACTATGAGATTTTGTCGCTTGATGAGCTAGTTAGTTCGTTTTCGCCCCTGACTTCGTTCTACACGATCTATTTGGTATTAGTATGTAGGGCATACCATATCAAGGAAGAAAGGACTAACTCAAGAGAAATTTTTTAACCTAATCCACGATACGAGATTTACCCCCCAATGAAAGGATAAAATAACTAAATCGTGGAGGGAAATTCCTGGTTCAAGTTACCGTGCTTGGCAAAGGAATCACAGCCATAGTGGGATACATAACTCTGATTCGATAAAGCCGTCGAGCTCAATGCCGATATGGAGCTTTGGCAAACAGATTGAGATCCCTGAGTGGGACTACTTGACGAGCAGAACGCAAGGGGGAAGAAAAGAGACGCCAGACCGCTTTTGAACACCTGGAACGACTTGAAAGTCAATCTTTGGTTCGGAACCCCGACCACATTCTTCAATTTGGGATCATCGAGTCATAGATCAATCATTCGATCAATACCTGACGATCCGGGGCCGATGATATCACTCATCACCCTTTCGCATCCCTTACCCAACCCCAAACCCCCCGACCCTGTCTTCGTAAGTATATCCTCCCTCCGCCCTCCTGTGTGTATACCCAACAAGGCAATATCTTGTCACGCGCACTGACAAATATCGACTATATCTCGCTCCCTGTGCGAGGGGAAAAGCAAGGCTACACAATCGGGATTCGATTGGTGGCGTCCACATGCCGGGGATTACGTTGATGTTACATTCCACATCTGCCAGTATGCCCGATGGGCCATGTCACTCACATGGCAATGGGTGAACTCTAACGACTCGTGAGCGTGATCAGCATTTCATCTACATTGGGCATACTGAGCCTACGTGTGCTTGCAGAAGTGATTAGGGACTGTTTTCTCAGTACTTCTTGTGTAATGCCACAAAGAGAAAGAGGTACAATGTTAGGCTCCATATGCCCAGCCTCCACGCATTATCTCCTACCTGGGATACCCTGGCTAGGTGGGCTGGGTGTGCATACATACAGCTCATGGAATTATCAAGGAAATTGGTTTCCTTGTCGACAATGGAAGGTACAGTGTTTCGACTCTACAGTCGAACAAAACGCAACCCAGATTGATCTGGGTGTCCCGTGCGATAATCCGTAATGTGACTATGTCTCTCATTTCGATAGTTGGTAGCCACAGAAATATCACTTCTTCATGCTCTGCTTTGTACAAACGCTTGTAGAGGACATTTGTTCTCTTTCTCGATTAGATTAGTATTCTTCTCAGACAAGCTAAGTCAGCTGAATTTTAATGTAAGATCTTGGCTCATAGAAGCTGCTTATTGTTTGTAGATCCTGAAAGGTCTACAGGGGGGCTGTCGCCTTTGTACTTTTTCCACTTTACTACCGGGGAGTGGGCATGGAACAGTTCGTAGTGTAGATATAGCCTCGGACTACAATACAGTGGCATAATCTACTCGACATGACCACAGGGACTGTGGCCAAGGGTAGCACTGCTAGACCCGAATCAAAAAGTCCTTGTAGAAAGAAAATGAAAGTATAGGATAACATATATAGAGAGCCGTTTTTAGAATCATTGCTTCGAAGTATAACTTGGCCGAATCCCGGACTATCAACAAAAGAGTATTGGTGATGAGCCACATATAAACTAAGCACAGTAGAAGTCTTATAAGCCCACCACTTGTCTTTGACAAGTATAGATGAGTGCAAGAAGCCACTTTAACAAAGTAACTCGAGTGAATTGGCTTGGGTGACCCATGCCGCCTAACAGGGTAGCAGCTAAAAAGCATGGCCTCCACCCCCCTCCTCCCAGCCAGACAAGACAATTCCTCCACACTACCACCACCCTCCACTCAACCAACGCGTCAAGGCAATAGAGGACCTGTCTTTCCTGCGGCTACCAAACCAGCATCTCCTAACTAATAAGCTACTATTTTGCCCGTAACAGCAAAGCAGCCTCCTAACCTTCCAGAGCATACAGGTCCCGAACTCTTCAAACCTAAATCCCTCCTAACAAAGTCCAATCCTTCCTAACGCTCCAAGACGTCGTACCATTACACTCGAGCCCAACCAATCCGCTAAACATCACAGACGCTCATCATTGTGAACGACGAAACACACTGGCCCTGCGCACAAGTTATCGAAGAAGAACTGTCGTGTCCAACCGCAAGGGGCCACAAGTCCACGATCCTCGACTCTTAGGTCGCGATGATACCTACCGGAGCCAGATGCTATCGCAGAGTGCTAAGTGCAACGCAAGTGAGATAAACAGTAAGACCCCACGATTGCTATATATATCCGTGCTTCCTGGGCATTGGTGGCATAGCAATGCACAGCCTTTAATGACATTGTCTTTCGCAAAACTTGCACTGTTTGTACTTATCGGTCTTTTGCTGTGGATGAGATTCAGGGGCCAGCGATTAGCATCTTCCGGACCGAACTCGAATTGATCGCGCTGCTCTAGCGGAAGAATACCTACGGATAATTGAGGAAGCGGGACTGGCACGAACTCCATATGGACATTTGGGAACGCAAAACATCTGCGGGGCGAGTTCTGATGTGCAGCTAGCCTGTGAATTAAAATGGGACTTTTCATCCAGCCGGAACAAGTTGAAATCTCCGAGTCTGTAGTGGACGGGATGATGATGTTCTAGAATGTTGATACTCCTTGCGAAGCTTTGCATTCGAACTCCCACCCTTTGATGTTGGCATGTTCCTATAACCCAATGCATTGCTAGCTTCGACTTCAGTCTGATGATTGTCGCTCAGATGCAGAAGGTTCTAGGGCACCTTTAGCGTGCCTGGTAGTAACTTTTGCCCAATTGATATTCCTAGATTGGCGATGCAAGCTGCCTTAGTGACGAGGGAAATTCGTAGATTTGGCAGTAGAGCAATGGTGGGCCATCGTCAGTCAATTTACGATCTGCAAAGTCTGATAATGATGCCTGAGAGTAAGGGCATAGTATAGCAGCAACGGCGTCTTGGTATTTAAAGACCACAACCAGGCTTGTGTCGATGTGCAAGGCCGCCCCAGAGACCTCGACATGGTTGGAAAGCAAGTTCGTCAATTGCCGCTCCTTTCTACCGGCGTCTCTGCACTTGTTGATCCTCCCAGTAGAGATACTACCGCACATCATCAAGGAACTAACCTAGCAGCTCTTATTAGTGAGCGGCTTGATGGTCATAGTGACGAGCTCGTACCATTCGGTAGCTCAAACCATCGCAGCCCTGAGGCGATTTGAGTAACCATCGCCATATCCATTCTGGCTGACACGCCTCCACCTGTATACATATCAATTCGTTAAGTAAACCCAGGAGTGCATAACTCGAAGCGAGAGGAAGTGAGCGCTATATGAATTCAGGCCTTGTCCTTCGATACAATCAGCTTTGGCCGACCTGGAAAGGGAAAGAGCAGCCATCATAACAAGGAAATTCAAGCAGAACACTTTATGTGAGCTCTGGGCTAAGATTCTTGGAGTTGAGGAATCAGAAATCGATTCTGACCTTGAATCATTCCGCCTCGGTAGCAACTCGATCATGATTAGGGAGCGTGTCTCTAGCCTTGATATTACACTTCATCGAAGGCAGATATTTTCATTTCGCAATATGCTTCTTGAGGGACATCGAATGTTATTCGGGAGAATCTACTTTCGAAAAGGACGGAATCGACCGTATAAAACGTTTACACGTTAGCGACCGAAACTGCTGAAGCATTCGTTGAGAGCATCGTGCGAGGGAACCTCCAAGACCTAACTTGGAAAGTTCAATATGTCCTCGTCGATATAGACCCTTGGTCTAGGTGAGTTAAGGAGACAATCCTGGCACTTGGAAGCTCTTTATATCCCGTTTCAACAAGATCCTTAACACGTCCGTCTACTGAGAAGCTGCTAAATACTTTTTCCAAGTCATCCTATTTTTCACACCATGCTTATCACGTATCGCACTACCTATCTTCGGTAATTCCTGAGCATCATTCGAAACCTGACCATTGAAATCGATCATGCTAGTGAGCTAGACAGTTTCTGCGAACAAAATAACGCATCAGATATAGAGGAAGAGATTTATTATGGACCACCTGCCCTCAAGTTTGATCTCATCTACGGCGCAGATGAATTATTCTTCTCTTTAAGGTGCCACCATTATCATTGATGTGCCGGCCGCAAATTTCCTATACGCGCAAATCGGGTCTTGCTACCAGTTTACGTCTGTTTGCTTGAATTTCAATCCTTAGTGGGCAGTCCGTGAGCTGCTTCATCACGTAAGAGATTAGTGACTGTCATGAGGCGCTTACGTTCTAGGAATATCGGTCAGCCGCGCCGGTTGATCGCCCTGCATGGATTTGTTTGATTTTATCTTTCGCCACCAAAACTTGGAGTATCTCGGTACGATGCCCTTTGTGGTAACGAGTGAGAAGTACAAGAAATCCCTTGACATCTCTGCCCAAATATGAAAAGTTTTTAAGCAGATTTGTCAGGAAACTATGTGACGTGGTTTGAGCTACAGTACTAACCACGGCATATATTGTTAAAAGTAGGAGGATATTTGGGTGGTCTTTGTATACATACGTCAGTAGGTAAAGCTAGCTTTTTCTTCTAGCTAAATTAGGCAACTAGTATTAGGAAGATGGCTGATCGCTTCGTCGTTCATCCTTAAAAGATTCCCATCGCCAACTATCTCTAAAGCCTAATTCTAAGGTGCCTCGGCGGTTCCAATAAATGGCAACTAAACTGTATGAGAAATTACACTAATACACACTGAGAAATGCTATGCTTTGCTGGCATACTCTATGAGAAAAAGGTGTACAAATCGTCTGAGCAGTAGATAAATATATATAACTTGTAAGGTTACATGTATCATGCTCGTATACAAATGTACACTACAAGTGCATTTGTATGTAATACAGATACCCACGTACAGTACGTACGATATCCCTGCTTTACTCTGTACAGATTAAGTACCGCGCCAAGAAAACCAGTGGATCGCGGGAGTAAGCTTAGCCTTGGGGGCCCATCCCGGCATACTCGGTATTCAGATTGGTAATGGATGGTGGTTGTAGATGACTTGTACTCACTAATGCCAAGGCGCGACCGATCCTGCTTATATAATGACCTGAGAGTTCATGTGAGTTCCACATAGCCCTTTACCGCCTGTAATTTTTTTCAGACACTTTACATCCTCTAATGGTATTTGGACAGCAGGTTTCCTATATCTCTAAGTAGTTTTTAACTACTTAGAAACTACTTGAAAATCACTTATTAAGTACTTAACTTACCTCCACCATTTGTTCTATATCTGAATGTGTTGAAAAGGTCATTTGTATCAACGGCTAGTATTTCAGAGTTCATTCTGAAAACCCAAGTAGTTGATAATCGCTTGGGAATTTCTTTGATTTTTGTTCACGACTCACGATGTTATAGAAAGGAAAATAATGTTTTTCCTCATGCGGGACAAATCGGCTTACATAGCCAACTTTGGTGGTTATGTAATCAACAACTGATCTTTACTACGTTTCCATGCACTTCCATGCACACTTCCATGCACACATGTCACGCCATCAAAATGTGAAGTACATGTTGAAACTCAATCTGCGCACGTGACCGTCAAGCCCATTAATATCAAAATCGTCTCATGCGACTGTTTAAATACAAAGCTTACATTTATGAATTTTATGTCAAGGGCTGAACCACATTGTATTGTGCTATGCTAAACAAGAGAAATCGTTGGAAGGAAGAAGAAATGAAATGCAAAAACGTGTCAAGATATGCGTGGGCATCACGTGACAATACAACAACGAGGGCCTTAGGCACGAGTCTATCTCCGGGCCTCAGCCCGTTACATACTATTACTTTCCATAACCTCGTGAGTCGTGAACAAAAATCAAGCAGTTCCCAAGCGATTTTAACTATTAAGTCTTTTTTCATAATGGAAATTCTGAAGTATTAGTCATTGCTGTAGAAGACCTTTTCGCACATTCAGAAGCGGAAAAAGTTGTGGAGGTGAGTTAAGTATATAATAAGTGGTTCCTAAGCAGTTTACAAGTAGTTTACAAGAACTTTCTAAACTACTACTTATAGGAACCTGCTGTCCAAATACCATTAACAAGCGCTAAAGGCAACTGTCTGCAGATATTGAAGATAGAATATATTAATGCCTTGCCTGAGTACCCGACAACTCATACAAAGATATTCATATGTGGTTGCTGCAGATGGGCGATCACAGACAGAAATGGAGCAGCTTGTTCATGATATATAATCAGTTAATAAGTAGTTACTGAGTACTTCGGAACTACTCACTAAGTATAGATCCAATATTTCGTCGCCCAGTTGGAAAGTTATGTGGTAACATACTTGAAATGGGTCGACTAGTCTGAAAAGAATTACAGGCGGTAAATGGTCATTATATAAGCAGATCGGTTCGCGGCTTGGCATTAGCGTATACAAGTCATCTGCAACCACTTTCCTCCCGCACCATCTCTGTCAAACCACTTACCAACTACTTACCACTACCACCACCCCAACATGGCTGCTCTGTCCAAAAATATGGGTTGATTACTTCCTAAGAAGTAAATAAGTGATAGAGAGTCCAAAGAGTCCATCGTTGCAACTACTTGGTAACTGATTCTTAACTGCTTGAATATAACAGAAATTGAATTTCATGTCTAGACACCGGTATTTAAGGTTGTGTATTTAAGGACCTCATGCGGGACAAGTCTGCTTAATAAGGGTCTTGGCGCTCACGTGCTGGGGATCTAGGAAGCATGAGCTCATAGATTGTCTCATGCGACCTCTGTACTCAAGGCAGAACAAACCTCATAAAGTAGGCGGTATCTTGTAAGCCGCCACTGAGCATAACGAGTGTTACAAATTTCTGGTCGCTGTTCCCGTGACATTGTTATCTGATCCGTTTCGACTATCTTCTTATCTGATGGCACTTTTCTCTCTTTAGTGACTCTTTGTCTACTCTTGTTCAATTGAGTCATCCCTCTGTTTCTTGAGTACCTTGGAAACGAATCATACTTGATCTTACTTTGTGTTGGATCACTAGTAGCAGCCGGCGATAATGCAATTGAAATTTCCCAATGCATTGGCTAAGGGCCAGCCTGGGATTATGCATCAATACGTATGTGGCATTCTGACGAGTAACTGGTGACTTGGAACCGCCCTTAAAGGGCTAACAATACTAATTTATGCAGGGTGATGGACTAGTTGCATTCGAGTACACGAGAGGGAATCGAAGAAAGCCACACAGTCTTCTTTTTATTGGAGGCTTAGGTGACGGTCTTTGTACTGTTGAGTACGTCGCGGACTTGGTCGCAGCACTACAGGATACTGAATGGTCCATTTTCTCACTGATCCTGTCCTCTTCTTACAATGGATGGGGTGTAGGTCGTCTTGGGAAAGATATTGATGAGATGGCGCAGTGCATTCAGTACGTGCGTGACTATAAGAAACAACTATTTGGTCCTGGAAAAGTAGTCATCATGGGCCATTCAACTGGAAGCCAAGACGTGATGCACTATATTAGCTGCCCGAACCCGCGGCCCAGAAACCTCCTGGATAGGGAAATTGAACCATTACTCAGGACCCCGGTTGATGGTGCGATTATGCAGGCGTCTGTCTCAGATAGAGAAGGAATTCTTTGGGTATTGAAAGCTGGCACGGAAAGAGACAGCCCAGAAACCATGCGAGAAATCTACCGTAAAGCGGTTGAGGATGCAAAGAAGAGGACCTACGAGGATGATGATACAGTTGATACCATCGTCCCGCTCTCAGTCACTGCTCGAATTGGATACCCCTCGACTACAGCTATCAGTAGTCGCCGGTTCCTCAGTCTCACTAGTCCTGATAGCCCTAAAAAGCCTGACGAGGACGACCTGTTCAGCTCGGACTTGAGTGACGAGCAACTTCAACGGACGTTCGGGGTTATTGGGCCCCGTGGGCTTCTAAAGTCTAAATTGATGGCGCTGTATTCAGGGAGAGATCAGTCTGTGCCGCCGTGGGTGGACAAGGAGGCCTTATTGAAACGGTGGTCCACCGCAGCGGGCCAGTTCTGGCACCCGAAAAGCATGGTTATCCCTGGTGCTTCACATGCGTTGAGTGATTGTGGTCAGGTGGAGCCGAGGCGTATTTTGGTTCAGAGGGTCACTGGGTATCTGGATGAGTTGGAAAAGCAAGCTTGAAGTCCGATATTGTACTCAAAATTCCCCAAGTGTAGCTCAAATCAATTACTCCTAACGAAATTTCAAGACTGGTCCTTGACTCCTTTACCCTACCCTGGTCAAAGCCAACCTCCGTTGTTGAAACAGGACTCTGATTGTCAGACATAGATTAGCGCAGGCTAAAACGTGCTGTAGGGTAGTTTATGTGCGCCAACTGTTGTCCATGCCAATCGTAGATCGAGCATACGTATCATCGAAAGCTGTCTGTTTCCTCTCCCCTTATTTTTATTTTTATATTTTTGGGACCAGCATGATATATTGAAGCGAAGGGTATCCCAATTTCCCATAGCCTAAAGTGGGTCGGTATTATCGGCTGCCCTACACTGTATCATTTTCGCACGGGGTGTCCGAGTTATACCGGGTGTTTAGCCAGTTTTCTCGTATCTACAGAGTCCAGAGGAGTGGCAATTGCCTATCCATCTCATGCATGGGGAGTAGGATATGCATAAATAGGCAGCTAAATAGTGTATTCGAAACACGATGGGTGTCAGTGCTTGCTACAGGAACCTCATCAGCGATATCCGATTGATGCCTCTCACCACAACGCTCAAGATAAAATTCACTATAGAGCTAGTCGGAAGGCGACCGTGTAAGGTACCTCTCTATCTCTGAAAGCATTCTAGGGTGTGGTAATCATCAAGGTCCGTGCTCCTAATTCTGCTTGGGATATCCACATGTGGTTGGCTAACAGCGGAGTCGAAGCCGGAAAATATTACCGGTATAATTTTGTACGCAAATACCTTACTGTACTAAGAGCACAAGTCTCTATCACAATTTGTACACGGTATTCCCTTATTCGTGAGATATTTAGGGCTCCCAGCATGGCCTAATGGTACCTCTAAAGGCGTCTTTACTTGCTCTAATTCGTAGCCATTTGTTTGAGTCTGTCCTTGGCGTGTAATGCTATGGCTTTGGTCAGGGTTTACACCATATATATAACTCACGGTCTTTGACTCTGGCAAGTGTATAAAATATTTGTTAACTGTTTGCTATCCTTGGCTGGTCATCTATGCCAATAAACCGGCCTACTATGATTAACATCGGGTGGTAGTACTGGGTTCATCCAAGTGACGTTGGTAATACAGTCTGTCTTTCAGTAGATCTAGATGCAGGGATATATTAAACTCGGTGTTACCTTCTACTACCCTTTCCTTCTTCATCTTCCCTTCGACCAGTCTCTCGACGACAATCATTAACACGAGGAGCAATATCAGGACCCGGTACTGTGGTACAATCGTGGCGTGGGCCTGTGGGGAGATTCGCAAGATCCTCGATTTTCCACCACGATCTGAACGCACCCTACCAAACGAGGCCTGTAGCGATTCGCCAGGAAAGAGTCATTTGGGCAACACAGTTCCAATCCTTGAGTAACATATGGAGTAACGATGGCTTTTACAGCCACTAACTGATCTCGTATATTACCCAGTCATCCCTATACCAAAGGGACCCCCACCCCTACCTTAACAAACTATACCAAGCAAGTATCTAACACGAAGGACGATTTCAGCTCAATACCAAGTTACTGACTTCGCACTAACAGGGTCTTCTACGACAAAAGCCAATCTTCTAGCGGAACCGAGAAATGCCCTGGTACGCGTAGGATTCTTCTAGCTCAACAGCCACCCAATTGCCGAACAAGTACAGCAAGATGCTATACATCAGTCAATATCTTTTCAAATCTCCCTCTGGGAAAAAAGCTCAAGATGGAAACGTCAATAGCAAGCACTTCCTCGGCTTCAATAGAATGGACACTGAAAAGACGGCTAAAAGGCGGACCATAATGAGTCTATTGCAGTAGGCTTGACGTAGCCGAAAACAGTAACCTTCGCGTATCCAATGTTGTTTATTGTGCCTGTCTGTGTCTCGTAGACCGGTCCAAACCTCCCAGCCCCAGGTCCAGACGACTCCGTGTACTTTCAACATGCAAGGGCCAAGCCAGATGTGGCCAGCCCCTGGATCACGGCTGTCTATTCTATTCTTCCAACACTTGAGCCTTCGTCTTAGTTTGGAGGTTTGTCTTTGAATATTCCACCCCATATCGCTGATTTGGTTAAGTGAGGAAAGGGTGATATTGGACACAGAAATGTTCTTCCCTAGGGACGCTGTTTTCACCATATGTTGACAAGCTACCAGGTAGTGGCACAGAGATGGTATCCTGATCCATTGCCTCGGGCTTTAAGGAAACAATCATATTTTAAAAGACATGGTTCGTCAAAGCCGCCACGGGTCTTATTGTGATGATAAAGATTATCATCGATCATCTGCAGAGCTTAAAACTATAATTTTATCCTGCGGCATATGCCTTAGGCAAGACGCATAATAGCATAAGAATTTCGTTGTCTCAACAGCCTGCAATTTTTTCCTCGGAGAGATATATTGGGATTTATAATTAATACCTGAATTATTTGAGGCTAATTGAAATTAAACCGCAGAGACCCTTTGTCCAGGTCGTAAAAATCCTTCGCTCAAAGGCTAAGCTCAATTAGTTAACTAGCGTTCTACTATTATATAAACGAACCGCCCAATCTTGTCAACAACTTCGGAAAATATGGAAGCCAAGAAAAATTTCGGGCAGGCAGAAACAGACAGGCGCCCCGTCAGCGCTAAGGATCTATAAATAACCACCGGTGCTAATCTGGAATCCAATCTACATTGCCCACCCCAAGCACTTGGAATCGACCCATTATGTCATTGCCTCTTAAAGCGAAATTGATATCTAAGTTATATTGCAGCCTAAGGCTCCTGGGTTCCAGATTGGCTGGCCAACTTTAACTATACACAAGTGGATCACTGAGGCGGAGGCTGTGATCATCATTTTGTCTATCAGAAGCATTGGCTCGCATCGTCTAACTTCATTAAGGTTAACATCAGAGCTTATGATGTCTCACAAGCTTCAATATTGTTTCTGCCTGAGAGTAAAGGGTGTAAAATGATTGAGAGACCCTCAACAACTAGGGGTATATATAATTGCGTTTCCAATGCCCCAAGTCCTAGGCATATCCTTTCTCTAGTGAATTGTAGAAGAAGTTACCAGACCCTACGTCATTGTGTTTTCATCCTTAATTTCTCCAGTACCTTACTTATAGCATTCGCATTGCGAACCCTAATCCCATCCCCATCATGAGCGCCACGGCAACAACAATATCTCCAGCGAGCACTACCAGTCTATCGCCCTCCTCGACCGCAACATGTATCAATGTTCAACCAGGAAAGAATGGCTATCTACCACCAGAATCATGCGACGCTATTCTTTATTATGTGCCCTCATTTGCCGCAGCAATCCTATTTTGTGCTCTATATTGCCTTACAGTCATTGCTCATGTAGTACAAGCATATATATACAAGAAGGTAAAGTTTTTCACAGCCCGACAATCTTCCATATATGCCCTTACTAACAATAATATACAATTTAGAAGTACGCCTGGGTCCTGATCATGGGGGGATCCTGGGAATTACTCGCATTTGTTTTCCGCGCTCTTCTCACACGCCAACAAAACAGTGATGGATATAACACAGCATATGTATTGCTCTTCCTCCTGGCTCCGATATGTAAGGTCTTCTTTCAAATCAACTACCACGTCACTCCGTGTCCCCAACGACCAACACTAAATTGCGTACCACTGCAGGGATCAACGCATTCGTCTACATGACACTAGGACGACTAATCTACTTCTTCATCCCCGAAAAGCGTCTCGGTGGGATCTCCGCCAAGAGATACGGACTCCTCTTTGTCTGGCTAGATATATTCTCTTTCATCGTCCAGGTGGGGGGCGCAAGTATCTCAACAGGCACGGATGTACCCACCAAACGCGTCATGCTGGGACTACACATCTACATGGGTGGAATCGGACTGCAAGAGCTCTTTGTTCTGATTTTCACGGGCTTCATGATACACTTGCATCGCAAGATAGCGCACATGGAGCGGGAGGGGACACTAGGCACTGAGCAGTTGAAGAAGGGCCCTGCCTCTTGGCGGTGGCTGTTTTATGCGATGTATATTGCTTTGGGGATGATTACCGTGAGTATTTCACCTTTTCCTTTTTCAGCACATTTACAAGGACTACTTCAAGTCCCTTTCGCGCATGGAGGGCATGGCTGATTGCATGTACTGATTTAGATCCGGATTATATTTCGTTTGGCCCAGTTCGCACGGGGTACGGATCCCAACAATCCTATCTTGACTCATGAGGTCTATGAGTATGTGCTTGATGCTGTTCCGATGTTCATTGCGTTACTTGTGCTCAATATTGTTCATCCTGGGCGGATCCTGCAAGGACCGGATTCGGAGTTTCTGAGGGTCAGTCGGCAAGAGAAGAAGCGTATCAAGGAGGAGAAAAAGGTGGCAAAGAGGGCTGAAAGAGAGATGAAGAAACAGGCTCGCCGTAAGCAGGATGATGTTGAGCTTGTTCAATTCCCTCTTACGAAGAGGTTAACGTGACCAAGTGAGCATAGGATATTAAGCGTCTGCTGGACTTAACCATGGAGACAGCTTTATTTCAAGATATTTAATGATTACAAACGCTAGATATATATAGATTGAATGAATTTATTATAATAAAATAGGGTCTTTAGTCCCATATTGCCACGATGTAGGTTACGAAACAGACCGATTGCTCGACAGTGCCATCCAGGGCACGAAGGAAGGAGTACATGTACGCACGGGAAAAAGTGCGCGCAGGTAATGGCAAGGTTAGCCGATTCGTATTGCGTCCGGTCAATTTGATTTAGTATCGTATACTATCACTTTCAACAAATTATCTTCATCTCTACTATATTATACTGTACTCTTTTCTATGCAGGGACGAGGCCACTTATTTTGTTCTTCATAGGCCAGATTTGAGGTATCTCGCTTTACATAATAACAAGAAAATTCGCAGGAGAAAACGGATGCGGGGAGAAGAAGGCGGAGAAGAACAAAAGAGCTTTAATGGCACACTTGATGGTAATATCCTTCCATGCCATCCACATGGAGAATTAACTTACGGCTTTCGTTGGCCTAGACTTGCGGGGGAAAAAAATCAATGACCAAGAAATATTCCTTGGTGATCGATCGAGAGCTGCTTCAAGCTATAGGTTGAGAGATTCACATATAATAAAAACCGAGGCATCCTGATACTCTTTCTGTTGCGAGTATAAAGTAACCTCCGCCAGGAGTATCATTCTCTCAACTTGTCTCTCAGCAATCGTTGTGTCTCTTACATTTTGACCTATGTGGCTCACTAAGTATATAATTTTTTTTGGAATGGCTTGGTGGTAGGCTACATCTAATGGCATTGCTCTGCCCCTTCTTTATTCTTGCTACTTGACCCTCTTAACTCCCTTAACTCCCTTACCTCATGCTATAACTTAGTCTCAAAGCTCTCCAAGAAAACCAACATAATCTATAATTGTCAGCTCGAGAGCTCTGATGTTCATATCGGATAGCAGGGGAAGATCGCTAATAGTAGTAGGCACTGAAGACGACTAATTGGAGACATGGATGCGGAGATGTGTATTGAAGATTACTTTTATCTGTTCCCAGCTTGAGTGAGTTGGCGGTGAGGGGCATACAGGTCAAGTGATCAGTCCTTCATATTCCTTAGCTTATTGAATTTCCAGAGCGCGACTATATGCACCGGCTGGCGTTAGGCGCTAGCTCGTATCGAGAATCACGTATACGGAATTTCTGTGCTGGGATCTAGAAGTCTAAGGTCTTAGCTATTGGGAAATATGGATATGGCAAATATGGCCGACTAGCGGACTCGAAGAACATATGTACGCAGCATGGCTTGAACAACAAACTGTAGATAAATGTAAAAAGCGAATAGATGACAATTTGCTCATAAGTCGTAAGTTGAAAAGACCTGACATATCTTCGCCTGGTTCAATATTTTCCTTCCCTGACTCCATGGACACGACTGTCTGAAGTTTAACGCTGACATCAGGATTCACAAGGTCTGGACGTTAGATGTATCAGCTCTGATTCTCGCATTTGCGCTGTCAATCTGTTGTATATGCGGAACGACCCAGATCTGCTGACCTGCTCATGAGGCTTGAAGAGCGCATCATTCACCTTTCTTGTAACAACCCATTGGGCATCAACACCGAGGGCTATCTGGAGCCAATTGATGCATGTATCAAGCTGCGATGCTGCGACACCAAAGTCTACAATCTGTTGGTGGTGGCCGATTCTAGGGCAGTTTCTTCTTGCAAACTAGGCAGAACAAGAATAAGTCGTAGGTGACTATCGTTTGTGGCTTTGGCTGCTTTGGCTTGATGCAAACAATACAATGTTAATGATTTGTTAGGGGTGCTGATTTTCTTAAACAAATAGATGATTCTACATTCCCTACCCGATGATTCAAATAGAGAGGATTTAATAGCCCTAAAGATGATTTGATATAATGAGACGATTACAATCACTAGTGTCCTCACCTCTTTACCCACAAATAATTACTGATTAGGTATAATACCTTCAAATAACTGGTATGAAACACCTGGCCTTTCCGCTCAAATCATCTATGGCTGTTAGACTAAGCGGTTTAGGTGATAGACTTGCATTAGTTCGTTAGCTAGCATTGTCCGCATATGGGTATCTTTCGCCAAGTAAATATATCATATCCTGTAGATATATCTGCCGGAAAGGGTATGACCGAATGTGTCTTCCATCCGGAAAGACCCCATGTATAGGGAAACTAACACAAAGAACGAGTGCTATTACGCGTCACCAGATATCCGGATGCATTGACTTATAGAAATGATCTAAGTTAAGCCAATTCTCCATGGACATGCGGTGTGATATGTGATGGTGGACGTAGCATGAATGTCGGTACGCCCCTCTAGTACGCGGGTTAACGCGATTGTTGTGCCAAGGATACATCAATAACCCCCAACGACGACTAGAGTCTTGGATTTGAGATCAGGATTAGGAAGTTGGGACCGCCTTACGCTAATGAGGCGGTAGGCCTGAAGCGCTGATCTTTGACTGGGGTATCCAAATAGTACATATTCGCTTATTACACTGCCATATTCCCTGCTTGCATCGACTAAGCCACGTAGGAACATACGTACATATATGCTGGAAGCGTAGAGTCCGGTCGGTTACTGTATGTCCAAACAGATATTGGCACATAAGTGATAGCTTCTACACTAGCATGGCGGCCCAAGCCAAGCGGGCTAAAATAGTAGTTACTAAGTGATGGTTACTTACCGTCAGTTATATGTTAGTCACAGGGATATTGCAGGGTCGAAGTGGAGCCTTGGAGTTCAGTTGCGTATTCTGACATGTGACCTAAGTAAGCAGCAATCGACGCAAAATATGTACCCTACCTAAGTCTCTATTGTTTATTCCTATGGAAAATTGATATATACCTAACGTTTCGAATGTTTTCCATAAGACGGAATGATGTCGAGTTTATATAAGCACAGAGAAAGATGCAAATGCTGAGAAATCAGAACAGCCTCGAGCCATTGGACGCCATGATCCGCTATGGGGAATGCCAAGATATAACAAGCAAGCCTCGACGATGATCTATCATCTTGGTGGCTTGAGGCTGAGTTTGAGCTATTCCGTAAGTATAGATTAACTAGGTATAAGATAGTAAAATGATTCAAAAATATAGTGTATATATATCGTATCGGTATAGGCGGTCTACTATGTAGATAACTGGTCGGCTGGAGCGACAGGTGCGAACGCGACTTGACAGGCCGAAATCCGAGAACCCAATTATCGGACGGCTGACTCGTTGAGTGTCGGCAAACGTCCGTGCTTTGCAGCAAACTGAGTCGATGATTTCCTCTTTGGACGGAGATTACACGGGTCCCGACCAATCTCAAATCCGGGAAGGGAGCCGAGTAGCCCTTAAAAAGGCTGATAAAGTTTGAAGTTTGAACAGTAAATGCTAACTATTATTGCCGAAAACGTTCCGCGACTTTGTTAGTCCTATTCAACCGAAGAACATCCAAGCGAAAGCAAACACAGGTGCGGTCTAGCTTTGGTTTATAACTGGTTGCATGAATATGTGTTCCAACACAGGTTCCCGGTTTTAGTAGACTCGTAATGCTAACGATGATAATAAATCCTTGTGTTAATACTATATCTAACATTAGCAAGTTCATATGTTCAGTTAGTGACTCCATAGAATCCTATAGAATGGGGTTCTAGTTCGTCAAGTAATCAGCTGAACAAGTAAGCGCGCAGACAGAATTTAAACTCTTCCTCTTTCTTTCCAATCGCCACTCAGGATGACCGATCCCGATGAGCCATCCGTTATAATATCTGAGTACTAATTACTCAAGGCCCTATAGCGTACAGTTAGTTTAGGGACACAACGTACGCCATGACAATCTGTACTCCTAAACTAAGCCCAGTTAGTTGCCCGCTCTTCCACGATAGGAAGCTGGTAATCCTTGAAGCACATTGCCACCAATCATGGCTTGGGGGAAAAAAATAGTTAGTTAAACTTAGGATCCATGTTGGTCTAGATAAGTAATCTCCATCCAGCACGAGGGAATCGAATCCAAGGAATGGGGAAGCACTCCGTAAGCAGAGACGCAAATCCTTTTAACACCGGTCGCTTATCTCCGCCACAGCTATACCCAATCGGGCGAATCCGGCGTTATCAAGATATCCTCTCTTTCCTTCTCTGTCTGATCTTCTCCATCTTCTTCCTCGGTCAATTCGTCTATTCAAAACCCTCCTTCCACCTGCAGGTCGAAGAAGAGTGCGTACCATCATCATAATCAAGAATCGGATCTAAGCGACGCTTTATCCGTATAGGAATCCATATTCCGTCTGACTCGAATTTCATGAGTCAATGTCCACTTATATCCACCCGAGAATGTCTCCGGGATCCACCCGAGCTTCCTTTAGGCGAGCTCTCCTTGGTGGATGCCCCTTTTTTCTTTTTTTTTATCTTTTCCCTTTGCTTCTGTGGCGCTCTGCCGTTCGGCACTCTTCGGCGGATGTAATGTCCTCGCTCTGGATCCTGATTGACCAGTTTAATCCGTTTCCTCCGTTCCAACTCGGATTCCAGAGATTTTGGACCCTACAGATGAGGATCCACTGGGCGTTAATTCACCTGCCAGATCTGACAAATCCAAAGAATTTTCCCGCTAACTTAGTCGTTACTGGCTTCCGGAGTTAGTAATGCACTTGGCCGCCCACTTTATATAATAGGCCATGATGCAATGACATCTTATTGTCAGTAACCTTTTTTTTATTCTGTTGCTGTTCGGTGCCATTGTGATATATTTTTAGGACCCTCTCCCCTCTTCGAAATCACCTACAGTACAAGAGACAACTTCTTATCGATTATTTAATATCGTCTTTATTTTCCTTGTTGTATATATTCGCATGTCCATATCTATACCCACTAAACTATACGCCTCTACAGATACCCGTCATTTGATTTCATCTGACATATTCCCCTCTCTTTATAATTGACTTGAGAAGTCTTCAGACAGAGGTCCTACCAATTCTTGTTTTTAATCTTACGTTTAATTTCAAACACAAATTTACCCTGGCTTCCGTTCGTGCAGCCTGATCCACCTCACTGCGCATACAGAAGCAGACAAGACAACACGAGGCCGATTCCAAAATGGCTGACGAACGTCGTCAGCCTGAGGCATCGTCCAATGCGGCCACAAATCCCTATAATCATGCTGTGGCTTCGGAACATACATTGAACTCGATCTCGACAAGTGACACCGATGTATCGGCTGATGCGAGATGGGGCGAGCGCGACCAAGGGGAGCCTGTTTCCCGGCGGGGTGCGATGGAGGAGTTCGAGGAAATGAGGAGAGAAGTGACCAAACTCAGTCTTCACCGAACCCGTTCAGCCAAAGACGGTCCCCGACTGCGCCCATGGACATCCGGTCGAGCGAGCCGAGACGAAGAGAAGGCGCTTGAGGAGCAGGCTTCGTCTGCAGATGAGTATCAGGGCGGGTTCGACTTGAGCGAATTCCTGATGGGAGGCCACCTGGAACGGCGGACGACGGCAGGAGAGCCGGCGAAGAAGATAGGCGTCGCCTTCAAAAATGTTACTGTGAAAGGTGTGCAGACGGGAGCTTCCTTCGTTCGGACCCTTCCTGATGCTGTCATTGGAACTTTTGGTCCCGATTTGTACAAGATTGTGTGCCGGTTCGTTCCTGCCCTTCACTTCGGTAAGCATCCTCCAGTAAGAGATTTGCTCCATGACTTCAGTGGAGCTATTAGGGAAGGTGAGATGATGCTGGTGCTCGGTAGGCCTGGGGCTGGTTGTTCCACCTTCCTGAAGACCATCGCCAATGACCGGGGTGCTTTCGCAGCTGTTGAGGGCGAGGTCAGCTATGGGGGCCTCTCGGCGGAAGAACAGCATAAGCATTTCCGTGGCGAGGTGAATTACAACCAGGAAGATGATCAGCATTTCCCGAACCTCACCGTCTGGCAGACATTGAAGTTTTCGTTGATCAACAAGACCAAGAAACATGATAGAGCCAGTATCCCCATCATCATCGACGCGCTGTTGAAGATGTTCGGTATAACCCATACGAAGAATACGCTTGTGGGTAACGAATATGTCCGTGGTGTGTCTGGTGGAGAAAGGAAGCGTGTCAGTATCGCTGAAACGCTTGCAACAAAGTCTTCAGTCGTCTGCTGGGACAACTCCACTAGGGGATTGGATGCCAGCACTGCTCTTGATTATGCCAAGTCGCTCCGCATCATGACAGACGTCAGCAAGCGGACCACTTTGGTTACACTGTACCAAGCTGGTGAGAGTATCTATGAACTAATGGACAAGGTTTTGGTAATCGATGCAGGGCGTATGCTCTACCAAGGCCCTGCCGACGAAGCAAAACAGTACTTCATAGATCTTGGGTTCTATTGCCCAGAACAATCTACGACTGCCGATTTCCTTACTTCACTCTGTGACCCGAATGCTCGCCAATTCCAGCCAGGCCGCGAAGCGTCGACACCGAAGACAGCTGAAGAGCTCGAGGCAATTTTCAGACGGAGTGACGCCTACAAGCAGATTTGGAATGAAGTATGTGGCTACGAGAAACTGCTTCAAGATACCAACCAGGAAGATACCCGCCGCTTCCAGAAGACTGTAGCTCAGTCAAAGAGTAAGACGGTCTCGAAAAAGTCCCCCTACACGGTTTCCATTGCCAGGCAAGTTGCGGCCTGTGTGCAGCGAGAGTTCTGGCTCCTGTGGGGGGACAAGACTTCTTTATACACCAAGTACTTCATCATCATTTCTAACGGTCTTATTGTGTCTTCTTTGTTTTACGGTGAATCATTGGATACCAGCGGCGCTTTCTCGCGTGGTGGTGCTCTGTTCTTCTCGATTCTGTTCCTTGGTTGGCTTCAGCTAACGGAACTGATGCCTGCGGTTTCCGGGCGTGGCATCGTTGCGCGACACAAGGATTATGCCTTTTACCGTCCATCTGCTGTATCCATCGCTCGGATTGTGGTGGATTTTCCAGCCATCTTTTGCATGGTTGTACCGTTCACCATCATTGTCTATTTCATGACTGGGCTCGATGTGGACGCCTCAAAGTTTTTTATCTATTTCTTGTTTGTATATACGACGACGTTCTGCATCACATCCTTGTACCGCATGTTCGCGGCCCTGTCTCCGACTATTGATGATGCCGTTCGATTCGCTGGTATTGCTCTAAACGTACTAATTCTGTTCGTTGGTTATGTTATTCCCAAGCAAGGTCTTATTGATGGATCGATCTGGTTCGGTTGGCTTTTCTACGTGAATCCGCTTTCGTACAGTTATGAGGCGGTCCTTACGAACGAATTTTCTAATCGAGTTATGCAATGTGCTCCTTCGCAGCTGATACCTCAGGGCCCAGGCGTGGATCCAAAATACCAAGGCTGTGCTCTCACGGGATCCCAGCTAGGCCAGGCAGAAGTTGCAGGAAGTCGGTACCTTGAGGAAAGTTTCCAATTGTAGGTAACCCCCTCTTCGTTAATCTCTAGTTGTCTTTATACTTACATACCATAGCACCCGTCACCATTTATGGCGCAACTTTGGCGTTGTCATTGCTTTTACGGTTTTGTACCTCTTGGTCACCGTCATAGCTGCCGAGGTTCTCTCGTTTGTAGGAGGCGGCGGCGGCGCGTTGGTCTTCAAGAAGTCCAAACACTCTAAGCAGCTCAAAGCGCACAATGGAAAAGGAAATGACGAGGAGCAGGTCCGGAATTCAGCCGATAACGCAGCATTGTCACGAGGAGAAGCGAGATCTGCCGCCAACGACGAATCTATCCACCGCCTATCGGCTAGTGACAAAATTTTCACCTGGTCAAACGTAGAATATACAGTACCATACGGAAATGGAACAAGGAAACTTCTCAACGGCGTCAACGGTTACGCGAAACCGGGTCTCATGATTGCTTTGATGGGTGCTTCTGGAGCAGGCAAGACAACTCTACTCAACACCTTGGCTCAGCGTCAGAAGATGGGCGTGGTTACCGGTGATATGCTTGTTGACGGTCATCCTCTTGGTGCTGATTTCCAAAGAGGCACTGGTTTCTGTGAGCAGATGGACCTTCATGACAACACCGCGACTATTAGGGAGGCTCTTGAATTTTCTGCCATCCTTCGCCAAGATAGAGAAACTCCGCGTCAAGAAAAGATCGACTATGTCAACCAAATCATCAACCTTTTGGAGTTGGAGGACATTCAGGATGCTATCATTGGCTCTCTCAATGTTGAGCAGAAGAAGAGAGTAACTATCGGTGTCGAGTTAGCTGCAAAGCCTAGTCTCCTTCTGTTCCTCGATGAGCCCACTAGTGGTCTCGACAGTCAAGCGGCATTCTCGATCGTGAGATTCTTGAAGAAACTCTCCCAAGCGGGACAGGCCATCGTGTGCACAATCCACCAGCCCTCATCCATGCTCATTCAGCAGTTTGACATGGTCTTGGCTCTTAACCCCGGTGGAAACACATTTTACTTCGGATCTATAGGCCCCGAAGGCCGCGACATTGTTAAGTACTTTGCTGACCGCGGTGTTGTCTGCCCACCGTCGAAGAACGTCGCAGAGTTTATCCTTGAGACAGCAGCGAAGGCGACTGAAAAGGATGGCAGATCTATTGACTGGAACGAAGAGTGGCGCAATTCTGAACAGAACCAGAGCATCTTGGCCGAAATCCAGAAGATTAGAGAAGAACGAAGCAAAGTTCCAGCTGCTGAGAACAACGTCGAATATGAGTTTGCTGCCCCTACTTGGACACAGACTGTTCTGCTCACTGAGCGGCTTTTCAGACAGTACTGGAGAGATCCGTCGTACTATTACGGAAAGCTTTTCGTCAGTGTCATCATTGGTGTCTTCAACGGATTCACTTTCTGGATGCTCGATAATTCCATCAGTAGTATGCAAAACCGCATGTTCTCGATCTTCTTGATCATCTTGATCCCTCCCATCGTTCTGAACAGTGTGGTACCCAAGTTCTATATCAACCGCGCCCTCTGGGAGGCCCGTGAATACCCCAGCCGTATCTATGGGTGGTTTGCTTTCTGCACCGCGAATATCGTCTGTGAAATCCCAATGGCAATCGTTTCCGCTCTGGTCTACTGGCTCCTTTGGTACTACCCAGTCGGTTTCCCCACCGACTCAAGCAGCGCCGGATACGTCTTCCTCATGTCGATGCTTTTCTTCCTATTCCAAGCCAGCTGGGGTCAATGGATTTGCGCCTTCGCCCCATCCTTCACCGTAATCTCCAACGTAAGTCTTCCTCCCATCTCCAAAACTCACCAATAAAACCCTGACAACAGCCTCCAGGTCCTTCCCTTCTTCTTCGTCATGGTCAACCTATTCAACGGTATCGTCCGTCCGTACAGAGACTACCCCGTCTTCTGGAAGTACTGGATGTACTACGTCAACCCGGTAACCTGGTGGCTCCGTGGCGTGATCTCGAGCGTCTTCCCCTCCGTCCACATCGAGTGCGCCTCGAAAGAATCTACCCATTTCGACCCTCCCCCAGGCTCCACCTGCCAATCGTATGCAGGAAACTTCGTCTCCAACATCGCCGGTGTAGGATATCTGGTTAACCCGGATGCCACACAAGACTGCCAGTACTGTCCCTACGCCAACGGCACGGAATACATGACTACGCTTAACGTCCATGACGGCGACAAATGGCGTTGCTTTGGTATCTTCCTGGCTTTTGTCATTATCAACTGGTTGTTGGTTTATTTCTTTATCTATACTGTTCGTGTTAGGGGTTGGTCCTTTGGATTGGGATACCTCTTTGGTGGGTTCGGTATGGTTGTTGATCGTGTGAAGAAGGTCTTCTCGAGGAAAGCTAAGAAGGATCATGATTGATTGGTGTTCTAACTTTGGTTGATATTTGACTATATATCCTCAAATAAAAGCCGAACGAAAAAGAAAGAACCAAAGACAAAAAAACCTGAAAGGTTAAGTAAGTGACTTGGTAGATATCAAGAGGAGGGAGGCATTAGAAGAAACATATATAGACAGCGGTCATTTCAAGCGTCAGTTATTGCATATTAAAAAAAATATTCAAATAGTTCAATAATCTATATCCATAAATTATTTTGTATAATCAGTTGCAACATAGATTCAACCGGAATCACATCTCCATCTCTGAGAAGTACCAAGGTTTGCGATTCGCTCCGTACCGAGGTGCTGGAAGACGCATTGGCACGGGAACAGTACCCTTGAAGACATCTAACATATTTCCAGATTCGCCGTTTGAGGTTTCCTTTTGCTCCAATAGGCTATCCTCTTTGCTGATCACAGGCACGAGCACTCCACACTCCCAGTTTCGACAGTTGAGTTTGGGTGCCTTCGTTGCTCGATCTTGGACGACACGGCCCCTGTTTACAATTAGTGTGTCGAATTACAAGGCCGAGAAATGAGCTCGGTATGAACATCACTCACCAAGCACTTTCTGAGAGATTCGCGCTTCCCACATAAGCCCAGGCTCGGCACATAGTATTGTTGGGTAACGTGACCGGCTCGTCTGGTCTTACGTATAGAATCTGGAGAACCATAGCGTAAGACTGTTGTTTTGTTCCCATTTGTCGCAAGCGGGTAACTTACCTTATTATGCATTAGAAGCCCTGGCCTCTGGCTTTCACAGTCACGCAGTACCTGACGGGGAAACTTTGGGCCTGCGTACCACTTTGACTGGAAGCAGATTGTGCCTGCGCATGGTGGCCCGCCTTTTGTATCCTTGACGGTTGTCTCGGACGGAAAGTAGACTCTAAATCGATCTTTCCACTCTTCCGCTGTGGCTTTGTCAATGAGCTGTGTGGAATTATTAAGACTTCCGGCAGGAAAGGATTTTGCGGTTCGAAGGATGAATTCTGTCGTTCCGTCGTCGCCTGGGCATGAAGTTATTTTATGATTCTCATGTGTAATATTGAGTACCTGCTGTATACCTTGGGATGCGAGATATATAGATCTCAAGAACTCGTCGGTCAAAGAGCCAACTGATGATGTCTATTGCACATCAGAAAAGCTCTAGTGATTAAGCATGGTCGGTTCTTCAACTTACAACAAAGTCGATGTTGATGGGTTTAGATATTCGCAAGCCAAGAGAATCTACTGAACGACCCAAGCCACAGTAACCCGTCCGGCGCCATGAATCTCCAGCATGCGAGCCCCCACTGAAGTAAATTAGATTTCAGGCTTTCGTGTCAGCGAGGGGGAGCTCACATAGAGTGGACAAACGCAATGTGTGCAGTTTTACTGAAGTCATAATCAGCGAGCTTGCTGATTATATTCTCATGTAAAGTGCTAGCTTTTAAGAAGTAAGCCAATTCATCGTAGAAACCTGTCTTCGAGAATTCAGACGCTTTATCAGCTCTCTTAGGAAGATCGATGACGAAGACACTCTAGAGATAAGTTAGCCAGTAGCACCTTAGATAGGTCTGATCATGCGGTACATTTTCCATAAGGCCACCTAATTCCCCCCAGTCATAAGGAGTCAAGTTGGCCGTCGGGACCACAATCCGGAGGTATCCAGAGTGGAAGAGAAGCATTAGCTTTGAGTGCATGCAATTTATTTGACCATCCATAGGAGGAAAACATAATCTCAGGTTGCTCATAGCAGCTGTATCAGACTCATACTGGCGTTTCTATCCAATGGACGTGGTTAACCTCGCACTCGAGCAGGACGAATATCAAAGGGGGCAGAAAGTGTAATCAAATCAAGAAATAATTGTGTGAACAGCTTTGAACAACACTCACCGTAGATTCATCCTTCGCTTGCATCACCAAGATAAACCGGGTGTTCCTTGTGTCCAGCTTGGAAAAAAGCCAATCCATTTCCCACATAAACGAGCTCAGCACAGCAAGGTGTAGGTCTGATTTTTGCAGAACTTCTTCTAGTTTGATATCATCACCTTGCCGGCGGCAACCAAAGGCCCATGTTTTCTTGACGGCCCCTTCAGGAAATTGAACCGACGGGGTGGGCGAAGGAGTTTGTGTTTGTTGCACGTTCCCTGTGGGCGTTGCGTGCGAAGATGCTAGGTCAGGAGTATTTTCGACCATTGATCCGGTAGTATCGAGCTCTTGTTTCACCTGAGGTTTTGGAGACGCTCCAGTTCTCGAGTGCTTTGCGTCCCGCTGGTCATTCAAAGCAAGGTCTTCGGGTTTTCTCTTCTTCAGTCGCGCAAGACGTTCTAGTTCCATCTGCTTTCGGTTCAAGCCCAAGAAGCCCGTCAATTCTAGGAGCGCATGATTGCTTGTTGGGGTCTCGTATCTATTAGGGGATGGAGGGTTGGAAGGCTTGCTCTTATTATTCTCCTCAGTAGATGAGCGGTTGATTCCCGAAGTATCAAGTTCACCATGTCTGGCGCCTTGCATAGACAGCTCAATTGCCCTCTTGAGGTCTTCATCTTCGTCATCATGTCCTTCAGTATCAGAGTCGGTTTCATCTCCATCAGTTTCAGAACCGATGGCCGACTTTGACTTTGGAAATATTGGCATCACGTCATCATCGGAGTCGGCGGTCAAGTCAACAACTTCATGCTGATGTCCATTGACACCGATCTCTTCATGGCTACTGGAACCCCTTAGTGAGGCGGCTATTGCTGCTCTCAAGTCAGGGTCATCCATATCATCGGAATTCATATTAGATTCACGGATTTTCCTGATGGGGTAACAAAACAACAAAGGAGAATTAGCTTTAGTGGGCGAGAAAGACAAGTCAGGTTTGTTTAAAACGCAGTTGATGCAAATCTATGTTCTGAAAGAATCTGGTGACACCAAACAAAAAACAAGTGCAATTCCCGTCCAGTATCGTTGTGTTTATAGTAAGACGTCACTAGGTCAGGGCACGCAGCCAACTGAAAGGAATGTGGCGTCTGTCTTTGTCGTCCGAATGGCAGATGCCTGAAAGCAGAAGATGTGCTATGAATACCAAGAAGGATGTAACCCCACAGAGTCCAGAAGCCAAAATAGGAGCTGAATTTAAAAGAAAAGTGACAGGGAGATGAAAGGCAGGAGACAAGAAGAAGAGGAAACCATCCAATGAGAAGGGCGGAAGATCTCCTCGCCGGGAACACGTGACGCTAGACACGAGTAACATTTATAGTCACACAAGACATCATTTATATACTCTGAAGAAGAAACAAAGCGACAATTATGATAAAATCCCTTGGATCTAAACATCACATACATTCCAGGCCGTAGAAATCTTACTCCTAACTATCTGCTCCGCTCGAGGGAATTACCCTTCTTGTAGTCTATCCAGTCCCTACAATGTATTTATACCACAAACCCCACTCCAGGCTTCACTATACCAACAAAGAGTGAAACACCATAATCTGCTATGAATACTCCCCTTTATCTCAAGCTTTGACTAGGTACAAGTAATTGTAATTAATCAGGTCATTGTTGAATAGAATCACAAAGCGATTGCCGTGAGAGTATAATTCTACTTTACACCATGGCAACTTCTCTTTCTTGTGCAAAGTCAGCTCAGGGTTCATCAACCTGAATTAATACAGTGCGTGCAGTTTCGTACACAAGTGTATTTCGCGGCACAGGACAATTTTCAGGCTCTTGTTCATTTTATCCTTACAGAACAACACCAACACAGACAACTGACATGCCCCTCTGATGGCACCAGAGAAAGTTAACACTCTCAGTCCCAGTTTCCTCCTGATAAGATAAGCTGAAAGCATGAACCCAGAGCCCCAAGGCAAGGAGATGCCGGTCTACGAACAAGATACCAGCTTGAGGGCCTCGAGCGCGCCCCAATACTGTCGTCTTGATCCGAGAAACCCAGGGTAGATTGTCTCATCCTTTGGCCCGTCCAGTCCAACGAAACCCCTCCGCTAACAACGACATGGGTCATAGAGTCACAGTTCGCTTCTATAAGCAAGTCAATGTGAACAACATCTCTCGACTTGAACAGATTGATGGACAACCGAGTTACCATGACACTATCGTCTCAGAGGCGCGCAAGTTGGTCACAAAAAACCTGATCGACGGTGACCGCACTATGAGCTGCTATCTCTATTGGCTGCCGATCGAGGTACGATGCAAAATCTATGAGGCCATATTTGTGCATGACGGAAGCCCCCTTGAGATTGGGAGGCTCGTGCGAACGGGGATTGATAAGTTAGCAATCCTCAGAACATCTCATCTCATCTATCATGAAGCCTCGATTGCTCTGTACCATTCGCTTAGCTACCGCAAGCTTTTTATCAGAGCGTATGGCGCTTTCACCGTAGACCTTTTAACACGTCGTCCAACTCCCTTGCGGTGCTGCCGCCGCTTCAAGGCATACGACCCACATCTTGAGAACCCCTGTCGTAACCGTGAGCTCAACTGGAGCAGACCGCTAGGAGCAGTTGTGTTCTTAATCGGGGCCGAAAACCCAAAATGGGCTTTGCACCGTCGTAGGGCGTTTTCGGAATTCATTACATCTCTGCAGATGACTGAGCCCTTGCGTATCTATTCATTGACCGTCATTACAACAGAAAATTGGAATTTACCCGGGTTCGACGAGAAAAACTTGGTCGAAGCCTTGTTCAACGGCGCGTTTAAATTCCTGGGAAGGTTGAAGTTCCGCGGATTTACCGAGAACGAGAGAAGCCGCCTGAGCCAACTTGTCCACGGCCGGCGAATTCCCACCCTAAAGATTGAGCGGAATAAGACAAAGATACAGGGACCGGGCTTCTCGATTTGGATCTGTAAGTGTCTCTTTTCTCTTTTTTCAATCTTATATGCATTGAAGCACCAAATCTATTATTGCGAAGAAAACATCCCGATCCGCATCAACATTCTCAAGTCCAAGTCCAACGACAAGAAGACGCTTTTCATTCGGCGTTTTCGTCACAATGGCACTAGCTATCTGACGAGCATACAGCTGACCAACTGTGTCATGTCCAGGAACCCGGCCTCCTAACAGCGAAGTAGCAGTAAGACTGCTAATCGGAAGGAGACTGTCATCAGATTCAGAGATGGTGTGAAAGCCATCGGTTCCAGGATTTCGGTTTTCTAGTGGTACATGTAACTGTCATCGGTTAGTCAAACATGGGAGAGGATTGGTTTGGGACTACGGACCCAATGACCAATTCGGCCCTTCTGCGAGATTGTCATCAGTATTCTGTCGCTGAACTTCATGCAAATGACATCTGTCTGGATACCCTTAACAAGCCCAGCAACTTGCTTTGTGGGGGCAGGAAAGGGAAGGTTTAACTGTTCCTGGAGTCCATTGATGTTGAATGAATCAGCCATGACGAATGGTTTGTTTTGATTGATACACAGGTACTTGGAGCTCGTCTACTCTGAACGCTGTGAGGAAGATTTAATACTAGAACATGTAGTAAACGAAAATATAAGAAAGAACAATAGTCTACATGAAGTGGAAGTGTTCCATGTGTGTGGGCGGTGAATGCTCTCTCACCGCTTTATGGCAGAATCTCTCCGCCGCCTAAGTTTTTTTCTTTTCCTTCTCCATCAACCTTCACCACAGTGTTTCTTGATTTGCTTTCTTTATATATTTTCCTCCTTTGTCTTTGGGCTGTAGGCAAAGGTATCATTGCCCCTACATCATGCCCAAATTTGTCCCTCGTCAGAGGAAGCAGAAGCACAGGCAAAGAGAGGCGGCAAATACTCCGGTCGACAGCAATGCCGCCGAGGTTTTGCCAATCTCGAAAGAACAGAAGGAGGCCAAAAGGCAGAAGCTCAGAGAGGAATTGAGGGCACAGCACACAAAAATTTCGGCGAAAAAACAAAAACGTTTAGACAAATACATTGTATGTAGAATCCGTGCAAGAAATCGAAGTAATGTATATTCTGACTGTTTTGCAGGAAAATAAACTCAAGAAAGAAGAAAATGTTGAACTACTTAAGAAGCTCGAAAATTCAACAGTCGACACCTCTAATTTCGCCAAGTATAGCGAGATAGGAAAGCGCAAAAGGCACGATGAAGGTGATGCGGTTGCAGCATCTACCCAGACACCCGGAGCAAGTGAGCGGGCCCTCGACGCCGAGTTGTCAGGCGACGAAACAGATGATTCACTTCCCCCGTTGGGAACGACTTCTATCAACGTCAAGGCACAAGGCTTCACTGAAAAGCCGGTGGAAAATGTTGCGGTCGGGAGTGGATTGAAGCATCCTCTCGAACTCGGCGCGGACGGATTTCCAGTCCTCAAAAAGCGGAAACGAGCGCCGAAATTGAAATCGAAGGCCACCAAAATCCAAGACGTACCATGGGAAGGATTCGACTCGGACGAGGGCGAGAAGAGCGTGGATGGCAGCTCTCCCGATGACGGAATGGTGGACAAGAGAGATGAAGATGATGAGTCTTCAGAGGACACTTCTGAGAATGACCAAAGTGAGGAAGAAGATGATGAGGATGAAGACGAAGACGAAGATGAAGATGAAGAGGACAAAGAAGAGGAGGATGCCAGTAGCCAGCCTCGCCAGTCCGCTTTCAAAGCCTGGGCTAGAAAACAAATCAACGAAACACTGGGCTTCAATCCTACCACTGGTCCAATTGTGTCAGAGGAGCTGCCTTTCGGCTCCAAATTAAAGGAAAAGCCCGTGCGAAATACCGTCGCTGAAGAAGAACCACTCCCCGCAGAACTTCTGGTACCTCAGGGCAATCCTTACAGAAAAGCGTTCCATGTCCAGGTTGACCGCTCAGAAGACATACAAAATTCACGGTTGGGTTTGCCAGTTGTGGGCGAAGAACAGAAAATTATGGAAGCAATCTATAACAATTCTTCCGTTGTTATATGGGGAGCTACTGGTAGCGGAAAAACCACCCAATTGCCACAATTTTTGTTTGAAGCTGGATTTGGCAACCCAGATAGCCCTAACCCAGGGATGATTGCGGTTACTCAACCTCGCCGAGTTGCTGCTGTTAGTATGGCGAAACGTGTGGGCGACGAGTTGGGACAGTTTTCGGATCTGGTTTCGTATCAGATTCGATTCGAGAGTACTGTCTCCAAAAAGACTGCGATCAAGTTCATGACCGATGGTATCTTGATCCGAGAAATTGCGGAAGACTTTTCGCTGAGTAAGTATTCTATTATCGTAATTGATGAGGCTCACGAACGGAGCGTCAACACGGATATCCTCATCGGAATGGTGAGCCGTATAGTTGACTTAAGGAAGACTATGAGCGAAGAAGATCCATCTGTGAAACCTCTCAAACTTGTGGTCATGTCTGCTACTCTGCGTATATCTGACTTTACTCAAAATGTCAATCTCTTCCGTCAGGGACCGCCGCCTTTAGTTCAGGCAGAAGGCCGCCAGTACCCCGTTACCGTCCACTTTGCCAGACGGACACATCGTGATTATGTTGAGGAGGCGTTCCAGAAAGTCTCAAGAGGCCACCGTAAGCTACCACCAGGAGGTATGCTTGTGTTCCTTACGGGACAGAACGAAATCAGACAACTCTCCAAGCGCTTAAAGCAGGCCTTTAAACCTACGCAGCGGGGAGGAGCAGCTGAGGCTAAAGTGCAAATTTCCGCAAACGATGCGCCATTAGAAGCGGAGGATTTGGAGATAGGGAACGCCGACATATCCAATATTGGCAACGAGGATGAAGACGACAGTGATCTCGAGATCACCGGTCTCGATAACGACGATGATGACGATGAGGGCTTCGACCTGGGCGAAGAAGCAATGGGATCATCTACCCGGGTGCATGTCTTGCCGTTGTACTCCCAGCTTCCCACAAAGGAACAGCTGAGAGTTTTCGAACCGCCACCCGAAGGCTCACGACTGATCATTTTGGCGACTAACGTGGCCGAGACTAGTTTAACAATCCCAGGTATCCGGTATGTGTTCGATTGTGGACGAGCCAAAGAGAAACAGTACAATTTAGAGACAGGAGTACAAAAGTTCCAGGTCAATTGGATCAGCAAGGCTAGTGCCAATCAAAGAGCAGGGCGAGCTGGTAGAACCGGACCCGGCCACTGCTATCGACTCTATTCATCCGCAGTTTATGAGAATGAATTTGCTCAGTACACAGACCCTGAGATTTTGCGGACACCAATTGAAGGTGTTGTGCTTCAGATGAAGAGCATGGGACTTCATAACGTTATCAATTTCCCATTCCCAACGCCTCCTAGTCGCCAGGGTCTAGCGAAAGCCGAGAAGCTACTGAAAAATCTCGGTGCTCTCTCGTCTGATGGCAAAATTACGCAAATTGGTCATCGTCTGTCTACATACCCTCTGTCTCCCAGGTTTGGTAAAATGGTGCATATCGGGCATCAACATGGCTGTATGCCTTACGTCATCGCACTGGTTGCAGCCTTGGCTGTCGGGGACCTGTTTGTGCCCCAGAACCAGGTCGATCCCTCGCCCAAGGGCGATGGCAGGGCGAATGACAAGGTGTACACGAACTCGGATCGCTTGGAGGACACAGCTCGAGAGCAGCGCCACAAGGACTACTCCAGAGCCCACCGACTTTGGAGTAAACATGATGATACTTCGGATGCTTTGAAGTACCTGTCGGCGATCTGTGCCTATGGATATGCCTCCGATGGCGATTCGTTCTGTGAAAAGATGTTTCTACGAGCCAAGGGATTCAAGGAGGCTACGCAATTACGGAGACAATTGACGGACATAGTACAGTCGAACAACCCTGGGGTTGTTGGGGCGTACCAGCCGCGCTTACCGGAGCCGTCAGAGAAGCAAATAAAGGCTCTTAAGCAGATTGTCACAGCTGGATTCATCGATAATGTTGCCATTCGGGCCGACCTGTCACCGGTCCCCCCTGAAATGCATCGTACGCCGAAAAGAGCGATCGATGTCCCATACTTTACGCTGTTCAAATCTCGCGAGGGACCGGCCGTGGAACTCGAGGAGAAGGCTGTTTATGTACACCCGTCATCTATCCTTTCAAGCCTCTCGCCCAAAGAAATGCCGCAGTATATTATATATTCCCACCTTCAGCAAGCGGCTCCATCACTCGTGTCTACCGAGGTACCGAAGGTCAGAATGTTCCCCTTGGTATGCCCGAGCGGATTGCAGCTCTCTGCCATTGCACAGGGCACACCATTAATAGAAGTTGGCAAACCTATCGGGAAGACAGAGCCGATCGATGGGATTCCGCCGCGCCGAGCGTGTTGGGTGATCCCATCAATGGTCGGCGAGGCCGGACGTGGAGGGTGGCCTTTGCCTGCCAAGAAGGTGGTTCAAAAGAAAGACCCCAGAGAGGGCTGGGTCATTGAAAAGTCTGCCGCTTAATGGTATATTTAATACGAGAAAAGTTACTGTAACGACATATGCTATGCCCAGCTATGAATTGCAATTACCATGGTCATCACAAGATATACTCGTGCTTCATATAGTGTTGACCCCCAAAACCCACCGTCGTATGCAATAGTCAAGCAACTCAAGAAACCCCAAACTCCAAGATCAACCTTGTCAAAGGAACCGAGAAACAGGAAAAAGTAAACATATCAAAGAAAACCCGGCACTCAAAAACGCTCCCTCTCCCTCTCCCGTCTCCCATCGAAATACCCTCTCCGACTAGAAATCTCCCCAGTCTCTCTATCCTCCTTAATCCCCAACGCCTTCCGTAACCGCTCGCTCTCCTCAATCTTCGCCTCAGCAAGCTCATGCACCTGATAAGACTTATACTGCCTCCTCTCCCTAGGCGGTGGCATAGCCCGTCCACCACCAGCACCCCTCCGCCGTCCCTCCTCCCTCTCCTCCTCAGCCTCACTCTCTTTCACCAACCTCTCCCGGAAAGCCTGACACCGCTCTTCAATCTCTTCCTCAGACAGAACCTTCCTCTCCTCCCCTTCCTCCTTCTTCACCGCCGCAATCTCCTCTTCAATCTTCTCATTCTCCTCCTCCAATCGCTCCCGCTCTTCCATAACCTTCACCTCGATTGCCCGCAGCCGATCATGCTCTAGAATCTTCTTGTCGGGCTGGCGCTGCTTGAATGGTCTTCCTGCGTCGCTGTTCGGGCCCATGGGTGGGTATGGTGCTCCGTAGCCTGCGTTGCGCGGTTTCATGAATGCCCAGTTCTTCTGCACGTAACCTGATGTGCCGCTTCCGCGCGGGGTGGTGAGTCCGACGTTAGAGGACATTGTGACTTTCTCTGATGATTGGTGATTGTTGATACGGTATTTCGTTTGACGAGGTTATTTATTTTAGGTAGTACTTGTTTTCTTTCTTGCTTGCGAGGAGAGGTCACGGTGAAGTAATGAGGTTACGCCGGTTGCTTGGTTCGAGGGTCGATCGCGGGGTCTGTTTATGGGAAAGGCAATATGGCAGGTTAGGCGGTAATATGGCGTACCATGTCTTGGTAAAGTGCCCTAGAGGTGATGCCGGGGTAGTGGCGAGTTGAGTAGGTTCTCGTATTGCCTTTTTGACTGGACGACGCTTGAAAGCTGCTATCATGTCACGTGGTGATACCGTGGGTGATCACCTGACGAACAGTCGCACCTCACGAACGATTTTCGAGCTCAACCACCGCCCACAAATGAAGCCGTACAGCCACATACAATAAGAATTATATAGAACTTTTTAAGATTAGGGTTTTATATGATCTAATAAAACTATTTGACTAATTTAAATATCCCGAAAACAATGTGGTAGCCGAATCTGCCTTCCTCGACGATTTACTACAGCAGAGGCTTCTGCAACAATTTCAGGGCCTTGATCACTAATATCTTTCTGATTCTTAGTTTATAAGATATTTCGGGCTTTACATTACCTTCCTTGGCCATATTAAAGTTATTTTGAAGCTGAATATCAGCTTCCTTTGCAATCTACTCCTCTTCCTTTTGATGTTTCTTTCTCTCTGCTTCTTTCAAGCGCATCTCCTTATTATATGCCCTTATTCACCTTCTTCAGCTAATTGGTTTTTTGCTTCCTTCTCCTGTTGCCTGCGTAGCTTATCTTCCTCTTTAGCTGCCTTGGCAAGCTGTACAGCCTTCTCCTTTTCTGCTTGAAGAACTTGGGCTTGTTGGACCTTTTTAGGAGAATAGAATATTGCATTACCATCTTCCCTGGCACGTAATTCAAGCTGAAGTTTTCCACGTTGGCGCTTCTTTTTCTCATCCTGCAGGGCGTTTTCAAGACCTTCACAGCCTAGTTTAAGCAGAATATTCTTGGTAGAAAGATGATGCATCGTATTATTCAATTTTCGAGCATTTTGATCATAAACATCAGAATCAACCTGTCGTAGGAGTATTCGGATCTTTCTCCAGTCATCTGCCTTTAAGATAGAGGTGGAGGATCCACTAGAAGAAGTCCTGCTTTCCTCTTTTTTAGTAAAGCGTCCCAAAACAGTCTCTGGATTCCAGGGACATAAACCAACAGATTTCCATGCAGAATTGATATTCTTGGAAGATAAGCTCTGGTTCCAGCTTGGCCAAAATAGTCTGAAGAAATCTCGCTTTGTTACATGATATAGTCTCTGATAGTCATGTAAAAATGTCTCCAGTTGTTCTGAATAAGTTGTAGATAATGGCCCAAAGATAGAAACATCAAGAGGTTGTAAGAAGTGCGTAGAATGAGGTGGATATATAGCTAACAGGATTTTATTCGCGTTATAGAAGTTAATAAACTTCATAGTGATATGAGATCCATGACCATCTAAAACTAGAAGGCGCCAACGCCTTCTGGCCCTAGTTTTAAGTCTCTCGACCAAAAATATTCGTGAGCCATACATATAAATCCTAGCTCGTCATTTGTCTAACTAGAAGGCGAGGATACAAAAAAAGCTTGATGATCTGTTGAATTAAAGTCTTGAAGACAAGTATCCTGTATTTGTCCAGAGACTGCCTGATAGATTAATCCAAGGGAAAGAGGGATACCATCTGCGCAAACACAGGTAATTGTAGTTATCCACCCTCTATTTCCATCCTACAAGCGTTGCTTTAGTTCTCCTTGCTCATGTTTAGATCGAGAAAAGATTCTTTTAGCTTTAGAGAGGACTCAAATAAGAAGCTCTTTTTCATCCATATTATACATATCTTCTGGTTGTATATCATATTCCTCAATCTTTCTGGCCATTAACTCGAAGTATAGAGTATATTTATAGGCAGAATCAGCCCGCTTGCGTGGGTCCATTCCAGTCGTATAACAAGAAATAAGATCATCATTATGTTTCTTGAGAAAGCGAGTTGGCCAGTGTTTTCCTGGCTTAATTCCACTGATTTCCTTGGCAAAATTTCGTACCGTCTCATGTGTAGGAAATAGTCCTCGATCGATAAGCTTATTTATCCACTTTATAAGCTCCTTGGCTTGTTGGTTGTTGCGCGCTGGCTTTCCTATTGATCTTCTCGAGAACCTTGCACACCTCGGTGCGGTTTTGATAGCGTAGATCGATTCACACCAAATCTTTCAGCAATTTTTGCATGATTAATATTTTCACCTGCTTTTAAGGGATCGATATAGCCTAAAGCTGCTTCAATTGAGCTCATATTTAAAGAGTTGTGGTGTTTTAAAAAACTACGTTCAAAAGTCGGTGTGTAGAGAAATCGTTCGAGAGGTGCGACTGTTCGTCAGGTGATCACCCACGGTAAAGTTGATAAGCTGATTTTGAATTAAATTATTGCGTTGACTGCTATCGAACAGTCCGTATGCAGACAGACTACAGAATGATGGATGCGGATTGGAAATTAATACTATTGTAGGTAAATATTCCATGCAGTGACTGAGGATGGGCTCATCAGTAATTTTGAATTCGATTGACTGTATACCGACAAATTGGCTCTACATGCGCCAGGCATTTCCATGTTGCTCCCTATTTTCAGCGTTTTCCCATATGTCCAAAGGTCCCATTGCAACCCTCGAGGTCAATCGACCACGATATCCCAGTATTCCTTTGTTCACCAATTAAGACGCCGACACCTCGAACCTGGACAAAGAGAAAGAATACAGCCATCGACAACTATAAGGACGTGTCTTCATTTTCATCACAACAACAGAACAACCAGAGAAAGCCATGCACGAATTAAAGGTGTAAGAAAAGAATTCAAGTATACCGGGTAAGGGTAAAAAGAAACAAGAAAGAAACTAAGCAAGCTCCCCGCCATGACCCTTGTTTTTTACGCCGTCATGCCATGAAACGAGACAGCAAAGCAGCGAAGTGATAACTGATATATCCCTCAGAAATCCTGTATGTATACGCCCGGATTAAGAATAATTCTTGAGACACTCAAATCAATGAGTGCGTATCGTGAAAGAGTAAATAAAAATATGTCAGGAGAAGCAATAATGTTTGAACACCGTAGCAATCTAGTTGGCATCGTTGACTTCCACAGAAGTATTGGGTACTGTGCCAGCCGACTCAGATGCCGCGAGGGGGGTGCTCTTGGCCATGTTCTTGGCTTCGCTAGAACCGTCCGCATTGCTCTGGGTGTCTGTTGGAGGCGGCGTTGGTGGCGCCGCTCCTACAACCGGCACTCGGCAGCTCTCGAGAGCGTTCACAGACCGCTTGGAGGGCTGAGGAGAAGATTTGTGCGAGTTTGGTGGAGTCGTAGAGGTAGCGTGAGGAAGAAGGGGACCGCTCGACGGCGAATTCACGTCCACTACTAGTTTCTCAATAGCTGCGATTTGTTTGCCGTAGCTAAACTTCTTCAGCTCACTGAGGAGGGGCCTGATCTCCTCTACAAGGGTATCTCTTTCTGCCCCCTTCAACTGACCCAGGACCTTCTCTACAGCAAAGTTAGTAACGGCAAGCAGTGAGCTCTCAAGTGAAAATGACTTACGGATAACGTAGTTGCCAAACTGGTCACGAATCAAGCCGAGCAAAGGGCGCTCCCCGGTCTCATCCGGGGACGTCAGCTTGTGAATGATCTGCCGACGCTGAGATGAGTCGCCGAACTCAATACTCTTTTCAACGACGTTGCTGGCGAACTTGTGCTTCGAGTACATGATGAAATTTGATACCACAACTGATACCACGCGAGACCGGTCCGTCTCCTCGCCATTCTCAATGACATGTTGAATCACATAGTTGCCGTATTGATCGGGAATAAGCTTAGAGCTGCAAGAGTGGATCTCCTCTAGAACCGTCCGGACATCCTCTTCCTTGCAGTGTTCGAGCATGCGCTGGACAACGCGGCAGCCGTACGGATGAACAGAAAGTTTATCCACCTGTCCAACGAAAGCATCAATGATGAACTGCACATGCTCCGACGGGACTCTTTCAATGACTTTTTGAATAACGTGGTTTCCGTTCTGATCCCGAACAAGTTTGAGAACATGGTGCTCCAGCTCCTTCACCATGGATGCTTGCTGGTCCGTGAGGATATGCTCCAAGGCCTGTAGTGCGTCAGCCACCGTTTCGAGGATTAACAAAGCGGATAATGAGACTCTCTTACCTTCTGCACAACGCGGCACCCATACATTTGGGTAGATAGGAACATGATGTGTCCCTTCATTTTGTTTGCCAATACCTTCTTCTGTGTCTGGTTCCCATGTTCGAAGAGCTTCTGTACAACGTAATTACCGAAGACGTCCGTCATCAGTTGGAGGCCGTCACGTGTAATCTCTAGGAAAACCTGCTCCTTCTCATCGCTGTTTGCCGTCTCCAACTTTTGCTGTATGAAACGCGATCCATGTTGGTCGCCGCTAAATTCGACAATGTAATTGTATATGTCCTGGGCTTCATTAGTCTTGCGGTGATAAATCATGTGCGACAAGACAAGTATTCACCTTAAGCTCATAGCGTTTGTTCCCTTTACTGTTCGCTTTAAACTCCTCCAAAACCGGGCTCCGCACTTGGTCATGGTCACGATGGTTCCTAGATACAAAAGCCGCTGCGCCAATCTGGGTTACAGGGGGGTAGAACCCCGACAACGCATTGATTCCCGCCGCCGGGTAGCGAGTAAGGTCGTAGGGAGGAGCATACGGATATCTTTGAAGCGGGTTTGCTGCTTGCTGCGCCAGCTCCTGCTCCGAGGGAATTCCTCGCAATCGACGCTCCAAAGCTGCAGCCTGCGCTTCGGTTAAACGGCCAGAGGCGTTGCGGTAATGGGCTACGGGTATCGAGCCATTGTCGAGACCGGCATACAGAGGACTGTCCATCCGGGTATACTCTGTCGGTGAGATCGGGTTATCTCCGATGCGCGATCTCGCAGTCTGGTAACCGAGTTGTAGGTCCGACGCGCCCTCACTTGCGTAGCCAGAAACGCCTTGAAAATTGGCCTCTTCCCCTGTGTTCTGGTATTTCATCCGCTGGAATGAACCATCGAAGGACGGGTGGGACAAATAACCCGGGCGGCCATTAGAAGCTTGTGCAGGATAGGTACGTTCATTGATGTGAAGCTTCGTGAGACCGGAGTTTATGTCAGCAGGGCCGCCTGCATATCGACCTTCGAAGCCCTGGCTCTCGGAATGGAACGAGGGGTAAGAGGAGTGCACTGGCCTCTGAGGCGCAAAGGACGCCGAATTATGTGACGCATGTGTATAAGAATTGCGGCCCAGCGTCGGCGCCACAGTATCAGGTAGGCCCTGAGGTAAAGTAGACATGGATGGCATTTCATCAGATCTGGTATTGTCGAGGGGGCTAGAGAATCCCGATTTGACAGGAAACCCAGTCCCGACCGGGCTGCCTCCAAAGGCGGCTGCGTTGACATGCCGTCTGCTATCAGCGTTCCTAAAGTTCCCAAAGCTAGAGAATGAGATTCCCTCTCCAGCTGGTGAGATGCCCTCTGATCCGGTGTTAAGATAGGCCTTGTGATTTGTAGGACCAGTAGACCCGCTTATTCCAGCTCCCCGAGGTAGTGAAAAGTATGACGGATCAGCGGTCTCTGGACGGCCAGCACCTGTTCCTCGGTCATTCGACCGTGTCTGTATGGGCGACGTCGTTATGTTATTGTTTCCACCCCTCGACAAGACTGCTGACGATGTGTTCACCGTACCCCATGGCATGTTAGGGCGACCACTCCACCCATCGGACTCTGACGATGACAATAGAGAACTGGACCCGGCTTTGCCTTCAAAGGCTTTTTCTGCCACATTCTGGTCTAAAGAATACAACCATTATCAGCATTGTAATACAACACGGACGGTGCATCGCGTGTCTTACCTCCCAGATTGTCGCCCCAGATATTGCTTTTCCAGTTTGACTTGCCACCGCCAAAGGGCTGGCCCATACTTCCATGCGCACCTTGTTTCCGTTCTCCACCCATACTTGATGGACCGATGTTCGAGCCTCGACTTGGCCGTACCTGGAGCATAGCTGTTAATTACCTGACCATGACTTCCCAACGACCGCCCACTCACATTATGTACACTCGAGTTTGCCATTGCGGCCATTCCACCATGTATCATAACAGAAAACAAAATACAAAAGGGAAAAATATGTATACGAACAGCAATAGTGTATTTGCAGACGGTCTCACCGTTCTTCTTTCAGAAATCCCGCTTGTTTTCCTTCTTTCGCCTCTTTCGCTGTGTACTGACTAGATATCTGATTCGTGACGTCGAGCCGGGAAGGGTTATGCCGTAGCTAACAGGCACGAGCACCCCGATGGTATATCCGGTAAATATCGAGCTGCACGAGGGCTAGTCATATGGTTAGCCAACTGTTGTACTGACGATCTGTTCATAGTGAATCACTTACCCAGGCAGGGGACACAGAGTGGAACGAGAAAGAGAGAGAAAGGGATGGGAGAGGAGGGAGCCGAAACAAGGTAAAAAAAAAAAAAATAATAGGTTTATGTTTTTGTCCAAAGAAAGTAACGCGGTCAGGCAGAGTACAGATTATACAAGGGATCGCAGGGGCACGAAAGGGAGATAAAGTGGCAGGCGGGCCAGCGAAAAATGCTTAATAGAGAAGTAAAGCAGATGCAAGGTGACAAGAATTGGATAATCTCCCTGTCGTCTACCGGTGTAATGCTCCGCAAGTGGCCGTAAATCAAAACTGCCAGTGTGTATCGCGACGTTGCTACGCTCCGTGCATGCTCCAGGAAACTCGAATCCCGCAGATCACCCTCATGTGCCTTGTGGAGAGGCACCGGGACAAGGAACGTTGCTAACGCAGAGTTGTTTCAATCCGACAGGCGTTTGGGGGTTGTGATGGCTCGCTGCGGCAAGGGGGAGGGGAGTGATTCAGTCAAATTGCAGCTAGTGTTATGGAGAGGAATGTGTTTCGTTGCGCCGATGGAGGCGATCAGGCGTGATTGGTGGAGCACCAATAAATGGGAATGTGGGCGAGAGAGACAAAGCACGGCATTAATGTAATTCAGCTGTGACACAGGCGAAAGCAAGCATGACACCCGAAAGTGGTTCTGGGGCCGATCAACTCTCGATAGTAAAACCTGTTTCGACCTCCACACCAGTGGGGAGACGAGAGAGAAGCGGTGGGAGGAAGGTGATGATGACTGATGATATTGTTGGAAGAAAGATGGATCAAAGACGCTGACTGAGAGCGAGGGTCAGAAGAAGCGCAGTGGAAAAAAAATTCCTAAACGAAGTGAAAGAAAAATGGTAACACAGAAAAGCAGCACTAAGCGGTCCCAGGATGATGTAGGAACAAAAAAGAAAAGAGATTTCTGAAGTAAAGGAAGGGGGGAACGGTCGGAAATATAAAGGCGAGATATAAAAGGGAAAGGGAAAAAAAAAGTGAAATGGAAAATTAAAACAAAAAAGAAAAATGAAGTCTTTTTTGCAACCAGATTGTGAGAGACAGAGGTTGAGATGAATAGATAAGCTGTGGTTGAGAGCTGGAAAAAAGATGCTGCGTGTCTTGGAAAGAAGACCCTCGGTATTCGTACCAATGGGTGACAATACATTCAAGGCGATCTGTCGATCTGGTCAGGAACTTGCCCATGGACTAGACCTGGTAGTAAGTACTTCAGCTCACTATGTGCCCTACACTTAGAAGGAAAGTACCGCCCAGCCCTTCAGGTAAAAACTCTTGGCCTTGTCCAGTACTGCGCCATACCACCCGTGACACCGTTTTAAATTTCTGGGTCCGCCGCTCTTAACATCTTAGGCTTCAACTTGCTTGATGGTTGTTGCCCCTCTCATTGTCATACAATGAGTCCTTAACCTTTTACTATCCTTGTCTGCAACTATATATCATGGCTGTATGATGCAGACTGGCTCGGGACTACGGTTAGTCGCCTGCGAGGGAAAAAGAAAAAAGGCTCCCATCCATGCCTCAATCGTGACAATACGTCTCCCATATTAATTTTCTCCCAACTCAAAAAGTCGCATGATATCAGGTACAGTACGTCGATAGATGGTCATCACCCATAGTCTCCGACAACGTTGATCTAATACTATATTGCGTGACCTACAATGGTGGTGTCACTTCAACACCCATATCGTTGTAGGATATCAAAGAGCAATTATTCAGGTTATTGTGGAGAACAATTAAGAAGTTCTTGGTACGCCCGAACAGACCATGTTGGTTGCGTTGCCCGCCGTTTCGGACATGACTTCCTAGCCAACGAATACCCATTGGAGTGAAGTATTAAGATCTCTGGTGGACACATAGGAGTGAATCCCTTCGTATTTACTGATATCACTGGAGCTAGACTAAGATTCGTGCCCATGCTATCATCGTTGACTTAATTCCGCCCATTTTCTAACTGGCTTTGAGCCCTAAATTAAGACTTGCTGCGAAAGTTTAGGTAACTTGCCCCGACCGATCGGATCCACTAAACTAGCTTGATTTTCCTCAAGAACAATTAAAACAATACTTTATCGGGCATAGGCGAAAGAACACACGGCGGATATAAATTAGCTTGTTCAATCCCTGCTTTCCGTAGGGTATGAGTTGTTCCAATAGGAGGTCAAGCCCTTTTGCGACAAACATACAATGGAATATCAAGATTATCCATTTTCCTTTTCATTTTTTCATATAGAGAGGCAAAAATGAGAGGCAAAAATGAAGTAAAGTAGGAGGTGTGGGGGTAAGGAGAATAAATAAATAAATAAACGTACCCCTCTCAAGGTCTCGTGCAATTGGCGTTCACGTTTACAGCCTCATCATACCCACCTAGGTACTACCTACCTAAGTAGGTTTTGTGATGACAGTGCCCGCGACAGCAAATACATGTACAGCGATAAAGGCCACATGATTTGGTCTTGTCTCAACTCATCTTTGCCTATCATTTTGGTTCCCACACGCGGGATTGGAGGCACCTATCCCCTTCTAAATGGCAGCACTTATGTGGAAATGCGTCCACGCTACGCGCCCATCCACGACTCTTATGGTGTCTCAGCTCCGACAAGGACCAGGGTACCTAAAAGATACCAACAGCATTAGAGGAAAATAATAGCAAGCATTGGCAGGTTCCCATTCAACAACCCCTTGCTTCAAGACAGTGTACCCCTCAGTCAGGTTTCATCCGTGCTATTATTCTTACGGTCTACGTACCAAGAAGTTTCCTATTTCCCCGGATGCCAATTCCCCCACCATCATCTGTTTGGCTCTCGCATACTCCCTATTGACTACTGATATAACTTAACTGCTCATATCTAGATGAAGTCAGTCCTGTAGAGCCGCGGCCTATTATTTGTAGAAGTGTGCACCCCATCCCAAATTGACATTCGTGATTATCGCGTTGAACTCCCCTTTAGTCCTCCTGTACCTTCTTGGTAAGGCTCTCGAATATTACTAATTATTTTAGATTTCTGATAATTTTAGCCCCTTCCAATAAGATAGGCACAACGGCAACCTTGCATGCCACGATCATCATCAAAGAATCCTTTCGCAGACTTCTTCTAAAGCCACTTGTGGACTTATTTCTCCAACGTCTATTCTTGATAATCTGCGGATAATATTTCCAAACCCTACCTTGGTCGGTCGGTCCCCTGTACCACGTGAATCAATGCTGAAAGAAAAATAACCGGGCCAAAATGCTTGGTTCGTACCATGATTGATGTTGCACTGCTTTGCTTTGGTCCTTTCCGATCTAGCCTCCAATTTTCCCTATCTGTTTAAGGCAATATTCCATACCCTATTGCTTCATGTTGCCTATACTTTGGGTATCTTCGCCGCTTTGACTAGTCAACCCGGGAGTATGGATTCCTTATCTGCGACGACTATAACATCATAGTGAACTCACAAACTGATATCTCCAGAATACAAAACTTCACATCATCATAGGTATAGGATGTAGTGTATCTAGACATCTACAGTCGGTAATATGTCTACGGCCCTTCATATTTATATTCATCACTCGTGTCGAATCAAGATGAAGACATTCACTAAGTATTTGGAATGCAGCATCACCGATGTGGTGCGAAGACACGTTCAACAACAGAGAGGAGGCGGTGTAGGAATTATATATTGCTGTATCTACGAGCTACTTGCATTCGCCGGAGTGAACCTTGAGGGGCCACTTCTAGAATAGTGTACCGGAATATAGAATGCTTTCGTCATGAGGTCATGAGAATAAAGTACAGCAAATGCAGTGCCTTTCGAGATTAGCTGGCTCTTGTGGTTGCCTCACCTCCATTAGATATATGACTTCTCTTCACGACATACATATCCCTCGCCTTTCAAAACCCCAAAGCGGCCCCGATCGGACATGCATTGTACGGAGCACCCATGGATTGATAGAACATCGCCGCCCTCACCTCCTGGAAGTCGGCAGTGTTTTGCCGATGGTTTGTTTCCCTGCCATACCTATCGCTTCGATGGATTACCTACCCAACCTTTACTATCCATATGAAATTGGCCTCGTGCACAGCAGTTACTCAAAGGTTGCTAGTAGAACCATCTACTTGACCGAAAATGAGCGGAAAAGGGCCACAAAACGTCACCTACGACATCATGCATCCACGGAATCAAGATGGATGCACGGAATAATGCGTGACTATGTTGGACGCTCCCTACTCCCTTTTGCGATCTGGAGCGGCGATGGCCTCATGTCGAACAAGTTCGTGCAGTTCCTGTTGGCTTGGAGTAAGGGCCACATCATATGAGCAAATCTATCCGCCGAGATAACCATGGGTCAAGGCGTTCATGACTATACCATGTTAGAGTCATTCCATGCGCCAACTCTGGTTTGGTTCGATCGGAATGGCGCGCAGTGGTTAGAACTATGATAATCGGCGGGATTTAGGCTTCGGGGCACCTGTCTGCCGAAGGTGGTTCGACAAAATTACGTTCCCCGGTCCAAAAAATTGAGTTAGGTTCAGTCATATATCCGCGCGTACATAGAGCTAATAAGTAGGTTTGAAAACTCTTCTGCTCAATCTGAGTGGTTTTGGAAAGTGGTCAAAAGATCGGGTGAGTGTCAGTTGTATGTATGTAAAGAACGCCGGTAAGTGTGGTAATCATGGTCTTTTATATTCGCCACTGCATAGTGTGATCATAGCTCGGTAATTGAGACTTGTTCAGTGGAAGTTGCTGGCGGGCTAGAAAATTTTTGGCCCAAGAAGCTGTATTCAAAAGACCGGGTCACCAGACACAAACCCGGGTAAATATCACAGTTTTATAAAGGATAGCCAAAGGTGCAGTACAGTAAAGAGCAACTGGGAAAAATGTTGAGAATACTCTGAGGTCTCAGATATTACGGGTATCGCACGGATATATATATAAGGACATTCGACAGGTTATGGCAAGCCCTGTTTTTTTTTTTTTTTTTTTTTTTTATTTATCCATATTTGTTGATTTTTGCAACTGTGCTAAAAATTATAGTAGTAATAGTCACCATAAATGTTAATCCTCGGCAGTGATGCTTGGCAAGTGTTCACTTACTATAGGACAATGATGCCACGAATGTCTCTTCAAGACATTATCTTAAACCATTGAGACCGAGACATAACTATGCTTACAAACGTCGATTTTTATAACCATGTGAATAACTCAGCAGTCTCCGTAGTCTCGCAATACTGTGTCGGGTAGTAGGAATATATGCGTTAGATTTCTTATCCTGCCTTAGGCCCTTGGCCCAAGAAACTCCAGAGTGAGATCATATATATTTTTGAGATGACCATAAGTTCCCACTCTCAAATCGCCTGGAGACAAGAGTGTCACCTCATAGGAATGCATTCTTACCGTGATACACCGAAAAAGGTCCGGGATCCGTCGGTTAGTTTGCGATAGGATCGCAGGCAAAGTGGAGTAAGTCTACACTTCAATCATACAGGAATTGGTGCATATCTATGATAAGATATTGAAACATTAAGATATCGTGTCTACCTTATATTTATTTATGGAATTGTGACGGAACAACTGGCCGTCGTAAATCATGATATGTATTCAGGGGTAAGAAAAGAGCCAAAAAAAGAAAAAGAAGACGTGAACAAAGCCCCAGTAATGGAATCTGTGGAGTCCTAAACTCAGGTCTACGGACATGCCTAACAAATGTTGGATTCACGCTAGCACCAATCAACAAGGGGAAGAAACGAATAGGCTTGCTGGGAGCCATTTGAGAAGGGCTTAGTCCAGGGACACCTGGCGTCCGATAGGCCAAACTCTTCACGATGGGAAATTACAACTACCTTTAGCGCTCACGCCAGCGAACCGCCAAGAGACACTATAGAGGAAATGAACAAACAAACAACGGTGCAGTGGATTCTTTTTAGCATTTAGTCTCAGACTAGCACTATTTGGGGGGAGCCTGTGTAGTTGGCTAGCGAACAAGTCACCCTTGCTGGGTGTTCGCTGGACGGTCTGGCCCTGTGGGCTCCCTTGCGCCTCGTTCCTGTCGTACCGGTTGGTCAACCGTGCATTAGGCTGTAACCCGCCTGTCTCTCTCTAGGCTGTCTCTGTCTCTTGCTCTTTGCTCCTCTTTCCCGCCTGACCCTTTCTTTCCCTCTCTTTTTGTTTTTTTCTTTCCATTCATTCCATCCTCATACCAGCCCTCAGTCCATTCTTCCTCCTTCCTTGCCTGTCACGTTCTTTCTATCCTAAGCAGGTGTCGGCTTCACTCTTTCAGCTGTTCACCTTGCTGTCCATTCGTTCTCCTTCACCCAGCCCCGGTCCAATTTCCTGTGCCCCGTCTTTCAGACAGACCCGCCCGACCGAACGACCGACCTGATACATTCCCTCCTTTGTTTTGAACATAGCGATTGTCGCAAGATAATCACTCATTACATTCTTATCTGCCCAGTGAAGACGCTCTTTCCTGGGACGTTGAGTGAGTGTCATTTATTCTTGATGTTGTAGCCTCGTAAAGCCCTAATGACCAATCCAGTACGACTTCTTCGATTCTTTCTTGAACTATACTTTCGCTCATCCTGTCGATACGAAACTCATTACAGTATATACGTACCTACCTTTCAGAACTGAGTTCGAGATCCACGCCTTGCAAGGATTCGACCAATCCAAAATGATGCACTTGTACAAGAGACTTGTTGCCCGCGACAACACGGAGAGCAGCGATGATAGGCTCACTCCTGCCATGGTCGACCTTTTGATCGCCCTTCTAGTTCTCGTTCTAGCTGGCATTACCCTGGTTGGTGCCCTTCTTATCTTACGCCGGAAGCGCCAAAGTCGGAAACAATCCCAACTACCGGTCCATAACGGCCAGTGTGCGACTCATCACCGCAGTCTAACGATATCCGCCCCGCCATATTCGCAGCACGAGTCTATTCTCGTGTACGATGAGAAGAGGAGCCTCATGGAGAACTCATCGAGCCCTCCCCCTAGCCCTGTCCCGGAGATCCGCATTACATTTCCCGAGGAGGAAGATGAAAGTGGAAAGCGCAAATCCGGACGGATGGTGGTTGTAAGGATTAGCGATGCTGGCGGGGTTGGACTGGAGCCATGCAATGAAGAGCTTCCGCCATATCAGTCTAGTGACGCGGAACGTTTTCAATCTTTGGACATTGAGCGTATGGGTGGACTTAAGGAGAAAGAAGATGCAAAAAGATGGTCTTGAACAAACCGTTGATAACCGAAAATTCATCGGTCATCTATCCTACCCGTCCATCTTCTGATACCCCCCTTCAACCTCTTACTCTTCGACGATTTCAAAAGCCATGACGATATCTCGGCGAAGATTTTCCGTTTTCCCATTTTATATCTTAACACTTCCGATTCGTTGTACCTTCGTGACTTGCACATACGCAAACTAATCCATCCTGTCTGGCCCCCGTGCTATGTGTCTTTGGAGACTTGGGGACTTTAGCCTCGTTCTTCTCTGATACTGCTTACTGACCCACCAGAACATACAACTAAAGGCATACCTCAGCTGAATTGTGTATAGCAAAGGGCTGCTGATCCACTTTGAATTTCCTTTCTCTTTTCTTCTTCTCTTTATTGGGCGTTTATTTCTTGTGTTTGGTCACTTAAATCCTTTCACCCTGCCACGTCACTAGGGTTGGAAAGACGTTACGTACCTGTTTGTTGAAACTTCTCTCTTTCTCTTTTATCTTTTCTTTCTCACCTTTTTATTCTTATCTTCCGCACTTTCTATTCTACCATTCTATTATCACCATCCCTACAATTCTCGGGTTGCCTTTAGGTTGTCTTCCAGTTTGGATAATGTATGTTACTAGTCTGACTATGCATTGGATGGCCACATTCTCTTGTGAGCATCAATTGAACTCGATGTGCACCCTCGTAGTACTGTCCTGGGGTGATAGACCCCAATGACTTGTCGCCATGTGGCCCTGTGTCATCCTACTGATGCACAACATACACTATCGCGAACTATAAAATGGCTTCCACCAGTAAACAGTTGTCCAAGTTCGGAGAGGCCCCACCGCTTCAGGGCTCTGGATGTTCCGACCCGTGCCGACCAATGGCGGCATGGGATTTCTCAAATTGGCGTGCCGAAAGCGCCGAATGCCCGACGTCACGGGGGGAAAGATTTGGGATGTGCGAAAGGGCTCGTTGCATTGTGTTCTTTTCTGCCCATGTCTCTCACCTTTCGCAATTACAATAGACCACCCGTATTAAATCCCTCATGTCCCGCTATTGAGTTGTCGCTGTGACCATGTCTGCGCAGTGAATTATTTCACAGGGAGGCCTTCCTACAACTTTCAAAAATTTCGGACGCAAAGGGAACAAGACTAAGGGATAATCACTCCTTCCCCACTCCCTTCTGCTCAATTTCAATGTGTCCGGTTTCATTCCCTAAAAATCCTTTAAACCCCTATCTGATCTCAGCTCCCGCGTGAACAAACGCTCAAAACACCGGCCCTGTTCATCAGCAGCGAGCGGTTGCGCTGCCGAAATATCTTCTGGTCGCCTTTAGATGAATAGGACTTCAACAAACTCGAGATCTTCTTGCTAGCGATGGTGTCCGGAACAAGCCTGGGGTCGGGATCGGACAGCCCTAACCTCAATGGCTTGCAAAACACCGCATCACACCTAAACTCTTCGGGAGACGACGATCCTCAAAAAGCTCCGGTGCCGAAGGCGTTGCCAGGAAAGCAGTCCCGATTAGGAAAAGAAAGCAGCGGGCAGGGGAATGTCGACGATACCTTGGAACGGGAGTTCAAAATCAAGCATTTGGGCTCCTTAGGCGTGCTTGGCTGGATACTGTGAGCTTTCGTTCCCGAGGTTGCATGGGTGTTCTCAATCCGAATGAAAAATCTAATGGGAAATGGTTTGCAGGTTTCTTCATGTCGTCGGAGTGTTTTTCTTCACTAAGGGGTTTCTGCTGACCCGGATGGTCTTGGAAAATAAGTCGTCTTGCGAGGTCCTTCCGTTCGGAGATGCATCGTCACATTCAGCGGTTGTCAAGAATAATGAAGGATGCTGGCACCAGAAGTCATTCGATAAAGCCATTGTGATTATCATAGATGCTCTGCGGTATGATTTCACGGTACCATTTATGTCAACACCGGACAGTGAAACTGCCCATCTATTTCATGACAATATACCCGTTCTGTACGAGACCGCCGTCAATGCACCAGAAAATGCTTTCCTACTTCCTTTCATTGCGGATCCACCAACCACGACACTGCAGCGCCTCAAGGGATTGACGACTGGGACTCTACCGACTTTCGTAGACGCTGGCTCCAACTTTGCTGGAACGGCGATCGATGAGGATAATCTAGTCGCTCAGCTACGTTCTGCAGGGAAGAATTTGGTGCACCTCGGCGATGACACCTGGCACAATCTGTTCCCTGGCTATTTCGACCCTGAACTAACGCGGCCCTTTGACTCATTTAACGTATGGGACCTGCACACCGTCGACAATGGTGTAAATGACCATTTGTTCCCCCTTTTGCATCCGGAAAATGGTACAAAATGGGATGTGATATTTGGCCATTACCTCGGTGTGGACCATGCCGGCCACCGTTATGGTCCCAATCATCCAGCCATGGGTGCAAAGCTAAGACAAATGGATCAGGTTATCCGAGATCTCATCGCCAAGATTGATGATAACACCCTGTTGGTCGTGATGGGTGATCATGGCATGGACTCGAAAGGCGATCATGGAGGTGAATCAAATGAGGAGGTGGATTCTGCTCTATGGATGTATTCGAAGAAAAAGTTCTTTGGTCGCACTAGCCCAGAGACCACCACGCCGCCGAAGACCGCGCGAGAGCGATCTATCCCTCAGATTGACCTTGTCCCGACGCTGTCATTACTTCTCGGCATGCCGATTCCTTTCAACAACCTTGGCTCGCCGATCGAGGAAGCTTTCTCTGGACCCAGCGGCAAGGACTGGAAGAATCTGGTTGCCGTCAATCGTCTAACGTCTGCTCAAATCAAACGGTACCAGCACGAGTATGCAATAACACGGGGCGCAAATGATGGTCAAGAGTTCCAGTCTTTAGGATATTGGGAGGCAGCAGAAGATGCTTGGAAGAGGCTCCCAAAGAGTGGCAAGTCGAACACAGCGGCAATGCGTTCCGTCTATAACTCATATATGGAGTACCAGCGCCACACCCTCGATATTTGTCGTGCACTGTGGGCCAAATTCCATGTCCCGAGTATGATACAGGGTGTTGGAATACTCTTCGGAGGACTCGTATTGTTAGTATTTTATGCGCGGGGTATCAGATCCAACCGCACAGAACTTACAAAACCTCTCCTTTCTATTGTTGGTGCAGCTTTGGGCTTGGGTGCTCTAGTCGGTGCTATTTTGGCCTTTAGTGAAGTGGTGGATATGCTAGCAATAGAGTCATCGGCTCTGTGGGCTGCCTTCGGAAGCATAGCTGGTGCTTCATGGACGATATTCGCGAAGCCTGAACGCTTGGTGTTACCTCTTCCCAATTCACTATTTGGTTGGCTCGCGATAATGTTCACTGTGAGTCAATCCCTCGGTTTTGCATCCAACTCGTATACCATATGGGAGGATGAGATCCTACTATTTTTCCTTTCCACTTTCGGTGTCGTTGCTGGAGTCTCTTCCATGCGCCAAAAATCAACAGCAGACAGGGTCCTAGGACTCTACCATTCAATACTCTTCGTTATACTAGGAAGGATAGCTTCTTTCTCTCGCCTCTGCCGTGAGGAACAGATGCCATTTTGTCGCTCCACTTATTATGCATCAACGACCTCATCTACCTCTGCCCCATGGCAGCTCGCCATTCCTTTCCTCGTGACACTTATCTTACCGGCGGTTGTTAAATCCTTCTACGCCGGGTCAAAGTCGTACGAAGGAGCTGCTACTCTGTGGATTGGATTTGGTTTCCGTCTTGGATTGTTTGTGACTTCTATTTTCTGGATGCTTGAAGGTGCGGACGATGGTGGATGGTTCTCCTTGAGCAAAGAAACATTAAAATCAATCCGAGTCTTCCTTGCTCAGCTTGTTCTTGGCCTCGCATTTGCTGCCGGCACAACGGCATTCATATATTCGAAACCTTGTGTTAGCATCAGTGTCACTCAAGGAAGTACTGAGTCCGAAAGCAAAACCAAGTCACCTTCCTCCCCACCGCAACCCGGAAGAACAACCGTTACTATCCTTGGCTTCGCCAACATCTACGGGACCCGGTCCTTCCTACTTGTCGTCAATTTCTGCTTGGGTATCATTCTTATGCAAAAGCCCATGGGCCAAGGTGCCATGGGTTTGCTACTCTGGCAGATCCTATCTCTGCTTGAAATCCTTGACACGAATGCACTAGTTACGGGTAATTCGGCTATTGGCCCAATTGTTTTGGCGCTTCTCGGTTCCTTCTACTATTTCAAAACAGGCCACCAAGCTGTCCTAAGCAGCATACAGTGGGAGACGGTCTTTATACCTTTATCTACAATAAAATACCCCTGGTCTCCGATCCTAGTGACCCTCAACACTTTTGGTCCGCAAATACTAACAGCCGTTGCTGTTCCTCTCACCGTCCTCTGGAAGCGGCCCCTACAACTCCATGACCAATCAAAACCTAGCTCGTCATTAAAGCCCGATAACCCTGCCGCTAAGATCCTTTCCGATGTCTTACAAGCGGCATGTACTTATATACTTTACTTCGCCACCATCAATCTCGCGACTACAATATGGGCCGGTCATCTTCGGCGCCACCTCATGCTCTATCGCATCTTCAACCCTCGTTTCATGATGGGTGCCGCTGTCCTAGGTGTGGTGGATATTGTCCTCATCCTGTTCTCCGTGGCTGGCGTACGCTTTAGCATGATGAGTGTCGGCGAAATATTTGGATGGTAGGCTATCTATATAAATGATTAGACCTAAGTTCCCTGAGGAGGACAAAAAGACAGACAAGGAGAGCTCCCCTCTTTACAAACGACCTGGCCGTCGATTACATTATATCACGGCCTTTCTCGCCAACTTGTGGTCGATATTCGATTGACCTGCGCGAGAACCTTGTTCCTTGTATGTATTAATTATTGAGTTATGTATATCCTTTTGAAATGGGCTGGAGGTGATAAATGGGGGCCGGGGGAGTCTTGCTGATTTACTTCTTGGTTCCTGATTCTTAATATATGAACGATGTACTTATATATCGACCATAAATAAAAAATAAATAAACTCAAATCCAAATCCAAATCCACAGGGCCGTACGTATAGTACTTCCACTGGACTCAGGAAGGAAGAAAGGAAGGGAAAGAAAAAAAAATTGGAAAGTAGCTCATTCATTATATAAGAGTCTAGTTGCAATTGATTTGAAAAGGGGCGAATACCTAGACTATGCATGACAATGTATGTACGTTATGGTTCCTTTTACCAGTGGGCAATACATTATTCTTAGATGTAGAAGAGAGAAACAAAGAAACTATATCTCAAATCATCACATATAGTTTACACCAAACCATCAATAAGAATCAGATCATTCCTTTTTTCTTGCCCTGGAACCTAGCAAACCCCCAACACCTTGTACAGTTAATGCCGAGAATATGTGATGAACATGCGAAAACTGAGTCCTCTATCAAGGCTTTTCGCTGCCAGCAGCTAATGCTTGCTTCCATTAGGTCCATGGCATGGCAATTTCCTAAAAGCCAGCCACCGCCGTTCAGTTCGAGTACCTGAAGGACGAAGTGTACCCTGAGTTCATACAGCGCCCAAGGGGATAACAACAAGCCCTGTAGAAAGTGGAAGCGAGAGTGAGTGGGGAGCATAACAGAATAATTTTTTCTTTTTTTTTTATAAAAGAAAAAGCACAGAAAAAGCACATGGGGTACTGACACAGGTTGAATAACTCGAGATGTACATGAATCCATCGTGGTAAAGAAGTCATAAATGAAAATATAGGATATAGGTAGAGTGTCATGGCGAGTTATTTTGCCTTTCCCCTCTACCAGTCTGGAGTATAGGGCTAGATCATTTATCCTGCTTTTGTTCCATCGAACCATCCGGGGCTACATTTGGTGGTGTATCTCTGGCTAGTCCTTGACTGCCTTGTTCCCCATCAGCATCATCGAAGCCCTCCTGCTCTTGTAATTCCTCTCCACCCTTCTCCAACTCGCGATATTTCCTCCTGCTCTTCTTCATCTTACTAGCCTTCTTCTTCCGAGCACGATCAACCTTGATCGCAGTACGGCTCTGGTCTCCTTTCTCCAGCTGCTCAACTTTGTCAGCGAGAAGCTGTCGCGCGATCTTCTCATTCTGAGATCGGGAACGAGTCGCTTGCGATTTCACCACAAGGCCGGTAGGTTTGTGAATGAGCTGAACGGCAGAGTTGGTTTTGTTCTAGCAATTGAGATCAACAAAATTAAAGGTCGCCTGGTGCGTGAGGGGCCGGGGGTTCAATGCGTACAATCTTCTGGCCCCCAGGGCCAGTGCCCTTGAGATATGAGACGGTTAGGTCGGTATCATTGATCTTTAACCGGGGCGGTAACGGTTTGTCGGTGAGATGGGAGGAGGTTGAAAAGCATCTAAGTGCGACTGGATTGGTGTATGAGGTGAGGTTGCGTCGTATGAGGGTTCGTAGTAGCATGGTTCATGGTGGCTACTACCTTGTATCTACCTTGACCTTTGGGTGAGGTTACCTTTGTTACCATTACATACATTGAAAGTCCTGGGCGGACCAAATCCGCACGTTGCTAGTCCTGTTTAGGGTTAGCGTGTCACTGCGTCTTAGGCCAAGTTGTGTTCATTGCACTGCTGCATATTCTCAGTTTTGTGCATGATTTGTGGAATGCGTTCTTCCGTAAGTCTGAGTGAAACCAGGTAATACTAGTAATAGCTCCTTGATACTCGCACGAAGACCATTACTAGACTCTTGAGCGTGAGCGTGAAGGCACAGTGAGGCTCAGGATTATGATATTATACGTATAGAGCTATACGAGTACGATCTTCTGCCTCAGACAGCTTAAGTAGGTAGTAACTTTCGTACAGTGCCTACTCTTCGGAGGACTTCTATTGCTTTTTCTCTCTATCTCTCATCCTTTATTTATTTACTATTCACTATTTGTTGTTGTTATTACGATTATTGTATTCTATTTACCAATCCAATGGTTATTTTTCCAACAGGTAAAGACAGCCAAGATAGATCCATTATTTCTAGGTAGACATAAATGGAATTGAAGGAGAGCTCTGGACCCTGAAGTGGGCCGACTTCAAATCCAACCAACGCGCATGCTTCCCACTGGCTGATGTGGCTCAGTGGATGTGAAACGGTTCGAGAAATCAAAAAACTAAACACAAAAGTTTGTTATTCTTAGCCAGAACACATCCTCTTCGAATGCTGTAGCGATTTATGCAGTTGATGCAAACCGAGGGTGATGCATCCTGACATGTATCGTAATTACTCTTGAACTCAATTTGCTCCCCCGCGTTAATCTCATTGATCTGGTTCGGAAATCTCTTTCTTGCCATTTCGCGTTATCTTTTTAGCTCTTACTGTACAGTAGTGTACAACAACCCACAGACTACTTGTCGATCAACTAAACCCGCACACCCTTTTCTCTGTCAACCTTCTTAAACCCAAACTCCTCCTTGATCTAAAATTCTTACAGTTTCCTCCTGGAGATAACCTATATTCACGGTCATGGATGCCTAGACAACAGGACAATTGATTTCCACCTTTCGCGCCATAATTAGCACCACGTGGTTACTTCTCGATCTTGACAATTTCCCGTCCCCGTCCCCGTCCCCGTCCCCGTCCCCAAAATCTTGAAGAGTCTGTTTTATTCAGGGGCAAATTTTGACCAATTCAAGCGCCCTCCCAAGGTTGTGGCCACGACCCTTTTTTTTCCCCCATTCCTTTCCTTTCTGTTTGGAGTGGCATCTTTTTCCACCCTCTCTATTCCGTGCATCGCAATCAAGAACCCATTGCGACCATGACATTCTTTCTCTGGATCCCAGCCTCTTTTGCCCGTTGGGTACGGTTGAAGATCTATCAATATGAGGTGACTTTTGCAGTATATATGCTCACGCCGACCGAAAAGTTCATCTTCAGTATGTTCCCTTGGAGAAGACTATGCATGAATTGCGTTAACAGAGGTCGAAACAGACACCCTCCTTCTTACCCTCATCTCAATGATCATCACCGCTATTTACGTCTACCTCCCCGACCACATCAGATCCGTCTATAGCCACGTCTACTATTACTGTGTTGGTGAACGCCCCTTCATGTCCTCCACTTTGCCATCGATCAGTTCTGTATTCCGCGAAACCGGAACCCAGACTCTGGAAGTTATGTACGAATCAGCTAAAAATACTGCTGCTGCCGCCACTGACACAATTCGTGAATTATAACTTTATTGTCCACCGGCGATGGCGGACGAACGTTTCTCCGCCTGTCTGGGCTGTGACTTCGGCTTTGTTTCTCAAACGTGATACCATCAAGGTTTTTTCTTTAGTGTGACATCCTTATCAACATTTCACTACATAATTTTTTCACCTCACCCTTTACGCATTTATAATCCTAGAGCTTGAATTGAAGTCGCAGCTCAGCAGCGCTGCCCACGATGTCCAGACGACGTTGTATCATGTTGGCGTTGTAAAGTTGTTTACTCGGAGTTTGAGCGATATGTCCCTGAGCAGGCCGGCGCATCCTAGGAGTTCTTGTTTCCATTTTTCACTTTCTGCTGTTTGACTCTACTGGTTCCAATCAATGATAGCACCGAGGCTTTGATTATATACTGTAACGATGAAATACCCTTGACAGGGAAGTCAGCTTTTCTCTCAAGATAGCATCGCTGTGGAATTCATAGCTCTATGCACCAAGCTTCTTGTATCATATTGTTTCCCTTAGTGATATCCATGGGATCATCCTGCAGAGATAAATGGAGAAGATCTCAATTGAAAAATTTACAGACGAAATTAAATCTGAAATTTAGCCGCAATACCCATTTTAAATCCGAAGATAACTCCCAACATGCCCAGAGAAGAGTGTTATACAAAGAACAACCATCAACAGTAACGAAGTACATGTGCAACTGTCACATAATGACTCCGCTTGCCCTTCACCAATATGCAATATCATACCACCCTGGCCCCCGCAGAATGGCAGCGTTTCCTTCTGTATTGACCCCAGCTCATAATAATTCCCATCTGACTCAGTCCTAAGATGAGTCCTTAAATCTGTTTCAATAACCCTCATTAACTTGATTCCGCCGTCTGTGTTTGACTCTGGGCCTGCAATTGAGCTTCAGCCTGGGCCTGGGCCTGGGCCTCAAGTCGGTGTCGCTTCTCTCGTCTAACAGCATCCACCATGCGCATGCGCGCCAATTCCTGATCAATCTCTTCCTTGTCTAGCGGGATCTTATGTGATTGTTCAGCGGTAGGCCAGAAATCCTTGACGCTGAAACGTTCATCGAGGTTTGTTCCGAAATAGTACATCCATCCAATCGGGAAGAGTACGTATGTACCGAACTGGAGATGTCAACATTGAACTCCACAAATATCGCAATGCTGCATTGGTTGAGAGCATACTTTGAAGACCTCAAGGTTCCCCCCGCGGAGCCTTTGGAGAACGGATGACATTGTGAGGCAGCGCGCGGTCTAGAAGTTGTGATGTGTTGGGGAGAAAGTAGGCTGTGCCGGACTTTTATTCTATCTTTTCTTCCTTATCGCTTGCTTTGTATCCTTCCTCTGACCGGGGGGTGAGTTCAGGGGCAATGGCAGGAAAATAGTGCGAAGACCCAATGATGGACCAACGAATGACACGAAACGTGCGATATGCACAGGATTAATTACAGAGCCTCTGACAGGCCGACGATCATCTATGCAAACAAGACAAACCCACCACGTGCCATGCACCTGATATTGGTCACATGACTAGCCGATAAGCCTCGGCTTCATTGCTCGCGCCGTCGGCCTCCCCGCAAAATGGGTGGAAGTATAGCCGTCAATTGGCTTGAATATTCTCATCTGGGGAATTGCTGGTCGATTCTCTTTGTTTATTGAATTTACCCCCTCACATTCACTGACTCTCTGGCCTCTGTGATCAATTTATATATCAATAAAATAGAGCCGTCTCCCCTTAACTGCCAACGCATCTGTCAAGCATCCCGCAAACTTCTAGATTCCAGTACTAATCCACTCCCTACGGCTTTCCGATCCCTCAAATCTTTAATCGTTTCTAAACAGGCTCGCCCAGTCTCACAAAATGGCAAGCGAAGACCTCATCACACTGACCTACCAAAACCGGACTGCAATCATCACGCTCAACCGACCGGACAAGCTCAATGCCCTAAACCAAGACCTGTATTACCTCCTCGGCGAACGCCTTCGGGAAGTCGACCAGCGAGAGGATATCTTCATTACCATCCTAACCGGCTCAGGCCGTTTCTTCTCAGCGTAAGCAACGAATACTCCCATAATCCAGTAAAAGACCTCGTCTCACCTAACTCAATACAGCGGAGCAGACGTCAACTCAACACGCCCAGGTTCCGACCTAAACAGCAATACCCGCCGTGAACTCACCCGTGGCTTCGTGGCCAATAATCTCGACATAACCAACACTGTGGCACACCACTCCAAAATTCTAGTAGCAGCTCTCAATGGCCCAGCAGTCGGCCTCTCGGCTGCGCTAATCGGCATGGCCGATTTCATCTACGCCGCACCACATACCTTCCTGCTCACTCCGTTTTCCTCGCTCGGTCTGGTCGCTGAAGGCGGCTCATCGCATGCATTCGTTGAACGTCTAGGTATTGCCAAGGCGAACGAGGCGCTCATCATGAGCAAGAGGATTACCTGTGATGAGCTTGTGGCTACCGGGTTTGTGAACAAGGTTATCGCTGCGCCGTCTGGTAGGGCGGAGGATTCGGATGGGTTCTTGAAGAAGGTCCTTGAGGAGGTTGAGGATCGTCTCGGTACTCATTTGAACCAGTCTAGTCTGCTGAAGATCAAGGAGTTGATCCGGAGGCCGGGGAGGGAGGTCCTACAGCGCCAGAATTATCTTGAGGTGTTTGGTGGTCTGCAGCGGTTCCAGAGTGGTGTGCCGCAGGAGGAGTTTAGACGGTTGGCTTCTGGGGAGAAGAAGCATAAACTGTAGTGGGTTTATAATTTATCTTTTTTTGGTGAACCGAGACAATTGTCGCTTGTAAACAGTCTGGAGGGTGTATGGATATACTGTCTTTGATTATGAAGAGTATGGTATGGTTAAGTTGTATGGTTCGATTGACTAGAGTGTAAGTCTATCTAGTTATCATCTAGTTATCAATGAGATAGATCCCCACCGCAGGATAATGATTTCTTTGAGATTCATCAGTCCATTACTTCTTCCCTCCTATCCGTGAGCTCAAAAACGCCGTCTAGACCCCAACTACTCCGTTGCAACCATTACAAAGAAGCTTCTCATTGTCCTTCACCACTATCCATATCTGACTCTTGTTCCTGCTTTGCGAGTATATCTTGCCACTTCCCTAGGAATTCGCTCATACCCCCTGGCCCCGTCATTGAGGCGTCAACCACTTCCTTCGGAAGTTTGTGTGCTGAGTACTGTGCAGTTGTGAAGGCGTATGCTTCCGGATCATCACGCCTGACGAGACGGAACTCGGGAAAGAATGGGGCGTCGTCGTCGTCGACGTCCTCAGCAGTCTCATCTTCAGTGTCTGACGATCCAGAATCTTCTACTGAGTCTGCCAATACACCAGTGATAGTGTTTCCGCTGAGAGAGAATCGGACAAACTGCTCTTCGACGCCATCCTCTTCCTCCTGGATTTCGATTGGATCCTTCATATTCAAGATTTCAAGCCAACCGAACAACAACGGGTCAGTCCTCACGGCCCACGGGTTGATATCAATGAGCCAGACACGTTGATGCGGAGGAGGAATGTACACATCGAAGACGAAGCTAGGATCAGGGAAGGTATCTTTGAGTTTCTCGTTGAAGAACGCCTGAATCCGGGACCGGAGAATATCGCGCAAGGGGAAGAGGAAATCAAAGTGGTTTTGATCCCGCTGACAAATACAGAGGAGCACGCGATCGCGCACGAAGCACCGGAATTCAAGCGAAGGGTTAAAGTTGACATATTTGCGGAGGACGAGATGGTATGGAACTTCGGGGGTAGTCGTGGAATCCGGTGAATCTGGGACACATTCGTCGAATGGATGCTCTAAGTCATGAGTGATGAAGTCGCTGCTTTTCAAAAGGAGATAGACGTCGTTTGGGGAGCGACATTGAAGGTCGTTCGTCGCGGCCATCCAGGCTGCATCTTTGGGCGCGCTCCAATTCAATTTTGGGGTTACTATGCCTCCCAGTTCAGAAATTTTTGACTTGATCTGGGTGTGGATGTCTTGCCATTCTGTTGATGGATCTGGTTGTTCGTCGGCTTCATCGTCGGAATATGCGTCTAGGTTGTCGTCTTCTGTAGATGTGGTGTTGTTTTCTGGTGGCAAAACAATACCGTCGGCGCGGAGGTAGGAGATAAATGATGTAGTCAGGGGAATGGCGCGAGATTTCGGTGTGAGTGTACGGTAGCTGTTAGGATTCTATGAGTATAGAGAATGGTAGAAGGCTAGAGAGACATACCGAGGTTGCCAGTCATGATAAGAGCAGTGCAAGATGTGAGAGTGGGTGACTGGAGGAAAGGGAAGTGTTTGAGGCTGATCTGTTGAGGACTCCACCACAGGTGGTGCCTCAGACTCTGAGTGAGGCATGATTTCTGCAGATGTGATCTTTGGCTATGATCAAAAATGTTGTCAAGAGGTGGGGGGCAGAAAAAGATATGATTCCGCGGGTTTTTATTTCAAAGGGATGAGTCAAGTTAATTACCCTTTACGGAATAGCCAATACAGCTATGACAGTAAATTTACAGTCTCCTGCAATGGCCTTCCAGAACAATCCAATTGGATTGTCTGCTCCTTCCGTACCGCCTAGTCCTCGATCTACCCTAGTTGGTCAGGGTACGAACTCTAGTATTCCGGAGTTTTTCTAGTAGGCGGTCTCGACTTTCAATTTCCAATCCAGCCGCTAAACCTAGACGGCTCAATGCCCTGCTGCCACGTGCTGCCTCAGGCACAATTGGAGATCGTCATTAATGGCTCGTAACACCGAGTGGCCAGTATCTTACACCTTTCAGCCCTCGCTCCCGGCATCAGCCCTTCCCCTGCTTCATTATGGCATCAGACGGCCCAGATCCTCAGAACTTGAAGTCATGGCAGGATGCATTCCAGTACCCAATTCCTACCGTGCGCCGTGTGGAACAGGAGCTCCGCCGGGACATCGCGAGCAGTAAGGAGAAGCTCCGCGCTCTCGTTGGGTATGGCTGCTCAAATCAGAAATCATTCACCCAAAGGCTAATACCTATCGCGAACTTAGGACGAGATATCGAGAGCTTGTTGGAACCGCCGAAACGATCGTATCGATGAATCGCGTGATGCAGGAGGTGGATACTACTCTTGCTGATATCGGGCGAAGGTGCAACCCACGGTTGACGGAGAAGAAGTCTACACACTTTAGTCAAATCAAGGGTGATGTGCATGACAGAGGTATAATGCTCGCATGTTTAGGGCCTCTACATGTTCAAGAGCTGATCAGGGTCTAGACGCAGGCAAACGAGCAATTGGGGCTCAGCTCGCCCTACTCCATCGCTGCGAGACAGCCATATCCCGACTTCTAAGGAGACGTGGCTCTCTTCTACTAGGAGCCAAACTCGTGGTTATTTCTCGGCTACTGCATAAGGCACTATCACAACAAAAGCCAGTACCACCATTTCTCGAGAGCCTGCGCAATCAAATAGCTTCCCTAAGGCAAACCCTTTTAAGAAGGATCAATAAATGTTTAGGCTCGGCTTCATCGACGGCCGATGATATTATTGAGGTGCTAGCATCCTATTGCCTAGCCACTAGCTCTTCCTCAGAAGATGCTGTCCGCCATTTTCATAGGGTCCGAGAGGAGGTCATTGAAAGCCAATTAGGACTTCAGGATACGTCAGGAGAGAACATTCTAAAGGCTTTGGGGCTTTATCTTAGTACGCTCCAGATATCTAAGATATTGCTTTCTCGTCGTCTATCGGATGTCCTTGGCAAGCTGAAAGCACGTCCTATCTTGACCGATCCCGAAATTCGCAAACTGGATGACCTGGGGATTGATGTTTTGGGACGCTGGGTGCCCCCAGATGTGAGCAACTTCACACCTTGGATCAAGCTGAGCGAGCTGCCGAAATCCGATGCGGAGAAAACGTTGAAGAAATGGTCGAAGCAAGCCTTTGAGAAGTTTGTGCAGTGCTGTCAAAAGAACTTGACAAACTGGCTGGACTTCGCGAATTTGCTCTCTCTTCGTGAAAAGGCCCTGGATTTCTGGCTTCGCTCCTGGACCTTAACAGTTACACATTCACCCCTTCAAGTATTAGAGGACCTTCGCGGAGTCTTTAACGATCGGCTCGCAACTCTGTTATCGGATCAAGCTAAGTCGCTGGTGAATTTTGGCCAAGATGTCGCATTCAAGATTTCGTCGTGGGACAATATAGACCATGTAACTTCTCAGTCACTCTGGGATTATGAAATGATAGCCCTTGACTATTCGCACGGCGCTGGCGCTTTCAAAACGGCTATTGCTGATAGATTACTTGGCCGCGATGAAGAGGTTTCCGATATGTTAAAGAGATACCAAACCTGGCTCATGTCTATTGAGAAGTCCCAAGAATCCATCGACGAATTACGGCAAAGCCGGTGGCATGACATTATAGAGGAAGGCGAAGGTGAGGAAGTTGACATAGACGTCACAGCAACATTGAATGAAGACGATCCTCGGTTGTTGCAGGAAGCGCTTAAGGTAGCTGTTGAGGAAGCTTTTGGCTCTCTAGAGTCTTCATTCACTGTTGCCTTCAAAACCTTCGGAGGCTTGAATAAAGTTGGAAAGGCTGCCTTTGTTCTTAGGCTTATAAGGCTTGTTCGGCGGGATCTCCCAACTAAACTCATTGCAGAAGACTATGCATTCTCGAAAGGCATTGTCCCTCAGTTGCAGGAAATGCTCGCTGCTGAGGTGGTTACACATACGCCCTCATTGAAATTACTAGGCAAACCGGACTCTCGGCTTCCAGGCCGAAGCCTCTGGGAAGGGGATCCTGAGCTCCCGGTCCAGCCATCTCCATCTACTTTCAAGTTTCTGCGTCGGATCGTGGGGGCCATGGATCGTTGCGGCCAGGGTCTTTGGGACGTCTCTACTGTCCAATATCTCAAGAGAACTTTGCAAGGGGAACTCTCCAAAACTATCACGTCGGATATTGAAACACTGGGGTCTTGTGACGCTAAGATGAGCAAGGGAAGTGCGGAGCCCGAGGGCAAACAGGCTTCTGATGGACAAGAGGATAAACACGGGGAGGATGGTCAACGATCAGAGGAAGCAACCAAGTCACGAAACCTTCAAGATATGAAACTCCAACTCTATTTTGACATGGCCTATCTGAGGCATGCGCTGAGGGCTAAAGATTCTGAACATGATCCACTAACAGACGTTCTCGAAACGCTTCTCAGCGGTCTTGAGCCCGCCGATAAAGCTGCCAAGAGTATGGGCCATAGTGCTAGTGAGTATTGGAAACGGACCCAGTTATTGTTTGGGTTGCTAGCGATTGGCGGGGAGCAGTAAGCTTCGAAATATGAACCTGAGGTAGCTAGTACTAAAGTCACGTATGTATATAATTCGACATGAGTTTGTTGTGCATGAAATCATACATGAAGTCATACCTTAATGAGAATAAGATGCGGCTGACCAGAGCTAATACCAATGGGGTATAGCTATTTCCGCGGGGACACTCACCGCCCACGTCACGTTTCCGGCCGCTGCGTCAAGTTGGCCGCGGGAAAATGATGGATGCTCCTGATGACTGATTCATCTGACCTTGATTCCGTACACTGATGCTAATCCATGTTTCCTGCTCGGTCTTTCTCTGGACAAACCCCATATCCATTCCCTTCACCATGGCTACCCCGAGGTTTCCCTTTCTCTACCCGAACTTAATGCGAGCCGTGCGTTCATGCGAACCCGCTACCCACCGCTCCGTACGCATCCCGCCGAAGAACCGCCACGCTCCTTTCCATACTAATCGACGGCAAGCACCAGATACATACCACCGACGATACGGTCCTGCTGCGGAGGCAAATTTACCTCCTCCAGGGCGACCTAAAGATGAATCGAACCCACAGCAAGTACCACAGCCAGCGCCCAAAGATACGAATACTCCGCCGAACACATCCCCGCCAGAAAAGCTGCCGCCCCAGGATACCAAGAGTAATGTTCCCGAAGTGACTTCTCAGGCGAAGGATCAAGAGGCGTCAGAGTCCAGTGACAGGAAGCCGCCAGATGAGCCAAACCCACACGAGGAATCTATAATTGAAAGCCATGATGTGGAGCAGCTCTCTGCGTCTCCCGCCGAGAATGCTGGCGAGGAGCGACGTGAAGAGCGACGTGAGCGTCCTAACAAACCGGACCTTCTTGACGGTGTTCTTCATATGCCTTCTCCCTCGTCGTATCTGACGCCTTCTGGAATGCCCGAATCCGATGGTAAACCTCACATGGCGCCCGCTCCTTATGTCCATCATTTCGACACCTTTTCCTTAGTCCGTGACCTCTCCAGAAGTGGTTTTACCGAAGACCAATCCATCACAATCATGAAAGCGGTTAGGAATATCCTACATAAGAACATCGATCTAGCAAGGCGAAATTTGACTTCTAAATCTGATGTCGAAAATGAGTCCTATCTATTCAAGGCGGCCTGCTCAGAGCTCCAGTCCTCCTTGCAGACAGCTCGGAATTCCGAAATGCAAAGACAGCGTGCCTCCCGGACACAGCTACAACACGAAGCCGATATTCTCTCTCAGCGAACCAACCAAGAGATAGCCGGATTGAAAGATGATATCAAGGGGATGTTCAATGATCATAAGATGACCACGCGAGAGCAACAGCGGAGTATAGATACTTCGGTTCAGGAGCTCAACTACAAGATCACGGTTTCATTGAACAGCGATGGAAAAAGCGAGATTGAAGGTCTCAGGTGGATTTTGACGAGAAGGGCCGCATTGGCTATCGCCACGAGTGCTTGTATGTTCCCTCTTTTTCTCGCTTTATATCCTAGGTACTAACCGGCCATAGTCATGATCATCTCATTCCTCAAATTCTACTCGTCTCACAAGGCACAGGATGCCGCTGAAAAGAAAGAGGCACCAGCTAAAGAAACTACAGAGAAAAAGATAGCAAAGGAACCCGTTGTTGGGGCTGCAGTGCCGGTTCCGGAGGTGCTTCTCACCGAATCGTTGGGTTGAGGGCACCATACTATATCCTCATTCATCACTTTTTTTCTCTTTGCAACCGCATGTGATATATATGAAAATTTCCCCCCCTCCATTCATTGGTTCTCGAAACTTCTGGGTTAGATCACTGCTGTAGCGCACTGGATATGCCCCTTTTGTCCCTTTCCAATGTTTTCGATACCCTAGACCCACGCATGCAGAGATGGAAAGTAGATATATAGATTCCTTCTTGAATAGCTCTCCCGATTCTCGCGAATCATTGGCCGCCTTGATAAGTACACATATGTATCAGCTTTAGAAATGACTATACAATGCTAAAAGCGAGCTTTTTGGATACGACTATGTCATTATTATCTCACAGAGCATCTATGCCTAGGTCATTAAGTGGCTTACTTTTTGAGTCAAATCAACCTTTGCTTTTCTTCTTTCTTTTTAATCGCGTAAACTCTATACCACATAATGGGGTGGGAGTGGCAGAATTAGCGGCTATCACATTAGCCATTGAGCGCTTTTCAAAAACGATGCAGTGAAATAACCTTTAGCCCTATATACAGGGTTCAGTTCCAGTATATATCGTACCATAAGCTCTATAAAAGGGTCGTTTATACTATTATTGGGTTTGACGATACATACATACATCGAGATAGGGGTTCGTTAAAGAGTCAACACATGAATAGAAAGGAGATGCTTGGTAGATAGATATGGTGGTATAAAGGAGTTAGGGGAGAAGATGAAGGGGGAGCAAAAAAAGAAAAGAAAAAAGTAAAACAAAGCACGGTGTATATGAAAGCTCTAGAAATCAAATCGCAATGCAATAGTCGGCATGCTTTGTCGAGCCTGCACGCTGTCTTTGCGGCCATTCTTGCTGGCACCAGAGTCAACATCCACATTGCGAAGGATATCCTCAAGGAGAGCTTTCTGTTCTGGGCTCATTGTAGCCACGAGAGCCCGGAACACAGTTTGATTTGTCTTGGCGAGTTCCAGAAGTTGACCAGCTGTTTCTCTTAACACGGCTTGTCCTTCTCTTTTTCCGCGTGCAAGAAGAGCTGACATGACGATGGAAAAGGCAGTTGGTACATCGCTAGCGTTGCTAGCGTAGGTGACTAATGTGCGTGCGATGACGGTTTTTGAGTTCTCTGCGTCGGTGGGGACTTCACCGTTTTCCATTGGGATGCCTACCAGGAAGCTGATAAGACGAGGGAACAAGTGTCTGGCGATTACTTCGTCCGTGGGCGTTCTTGCGGAGGTTAGAAGAATTGAGCGTAGACAGCCTGCAGCAACGTTGGCGAGACCAACATCCTGGAGGCAGTCTAAAAGTTCGTCTAGGACACGGACGATGGTAGAATCTTGAGGCGGGAGTACGTGGCTTCCTGTGGTCAATAGGATGGTAATCGCCAACAGGGTGTTCTTGGCGCAAGGTAAAGAAGACTCGGATTCCCGTCGCTGAGCAATTGTGAGAGTGGTGAGCAAACGTGTGAGGCAGCCGCGCAACTCGCGTGACACGACGCGAAGATTATCAGACTGTTCCAGTCCAACCTCGTTAGGATGGCTTATACTTTGAATAAAGTGTCTGAAGATCGGAAGTGCTTGGGGAACGACTTCCAATTGGCACAATCCGGTGGCAAGTATAGTGGTGAATATGTGCAAGATACATGCGTTGAGATCATGGCGAATGATGGACGGAAAAATGCCCGCAACGTTCACCAGAGACGAGAGTGCGAGTCGGATGAGTGACTGGGCATCATCTGATCCCACGTTGAATCGCGCGAGAGGCACCGACTCGCGAAGGTTCGGTAGCAGGCCCGCAAGAACGAGAATGATGCTTCTGGTCAACTCGAAGAGCTGCTCAATGTCATCGGACAGATGATCACTTCGGCCCTCGCCACCCTTTGCAGAGGGATGATCAAGTGACAAGTTTCGTGCTATCTCAACAATGACATTTTGAATCGGTATCCCCTCGGTCAACGCAAGACGGTCAAGAGAATCCATTGTCTCTGAGAATATAGCTTCCTGGTAGATGGCGTTTCCGGAAATTATCGGCCGCAGGATTCTCTTGAGAGCTTGGAGGATTTCTAGTCTCTGTGACGCCGTTGTAGATTGGTCTACAAGCGCTTCAAATGCCAAACCGAACAAAACGAAGAAGAATGCAACCGGTTCATCGCGATAATTGATGTCGTGCCCTTTGCTCTTAGTCTCGCCATTGGGTGCGCCCTCTTCGTCCTGGGGCTTCTCAACGGACTCTTCGTCCGGCTTCGACTTTCCGTCCAACGCGTCAAAGACAAAGTCTATGTCCTTCTCTACCAAGCCAGCAATGGCATCAACAAGGCTCAACCAGGTGTCTTGGTAGAACTATGGATAAGGTCAGCTTCTTTACAATAGAATAGCCATATGTCAGGGCTGAACGGCTGACCTTGAGAAGCGTTTCCCGATTCAATGCAGCATATACCTCGTCCAAATCGCTGCTTAGTGGGCCCGTTCCTAAGCTACCAGAAATATCTGGCTCGAACCGCAAGCGAGCATATTCCTGAAGGGAAGACAGCCACAGCGGCGTGAGCTTGGTGAGATACGGTTGGACCACCTCATTCAAATACTCTTGCTCGATACTTGCGATTTGAAGCCGAGCCCAAGCAGAATACAGTGCCATTTTAACCATGACCCTGGCATTCGAGTTGAGTCCCTTCAGGTCTCCAATCTCAGTAGTGTCTGGATTTCCTGCATAGTATTAACAACTATATTGAAGATGATCAACCTCCACACTTACTTGAGAAGTTCTCAAGGCCAAGCACTAATAGCTTCAATATTCTGCCCATCCGGTCCACGTTTGTAACAATTCCGGTTGCAATGAATGTGGCTGAGACATTTATGGCTCCTGATGCTAGCTCAGGCGAAGAATCAGCTGCAAATGCCGGAGTAAGCGCTGAACCGATCTGGGCCTGGTATTGTTCTAGAAGGGATGCTTCCGCAAAGTCTGGATCTGGGGTCTTGCCAAACATCTAAAAAGATCAGTAAGGGGGCAAGCGCCAAAGGACACACAAACTTACCCTAAGGACTTGATCAAGGATCTTGAGACCCCAAACTCGTAGTTCGATCACATTTGCAGTAGACGCTGAGAATGCCATCCTGACAATATCTCCGACCCTCTGCTGCAAGGCTAGCTCAGCAGGGATTGTTTGATCTGGTAGGATTTCTTGTTCTACTGTCGCCAACAGTTCGCTAAGACAGCTCAGGACGAAGTTGCGAGTTTGCCATTTCAACAGTTCTTGCCCAGGAGCGGCCTCATTCACATTGTCCGACTGCCCGGCCCCAGCAATGGCGGACGCAAAACCAGCAACTTCATCGTCCGGTATATCATTGCCAGCGGGTTTAACAGCAGGCGTAGGAGGCGGCTCTTCTACCTTACCACGAGTCTTAGTCAATGTATTGTGGCAGCGCTGAATCCACAGTTCAGTCTCCTCGAGAGCAGTCTGTTGTAACCAGTCTTGGATCATGCACTTAAGGATCGAGTTGTCTGGTGCATCATCAAAGGCAAGCCAAATCTCCTCTTCGAGGCCAGGTGCAGCTTTAAGAACTGACACAGAGTCACGCTTCATGAGATTGCTCAATCCCCTAATAGCAACATCCCTCATCAATGAATTATCGGCAGAAAGTTCAGCCTCCAAACGCTTCACGTATCCTGAAAAGTCTACATATCCAGGAGCATAAAGTGACAGATGGTCCAGACATTTAGAGCTTTCAGTAACTAAAGCCGGGTTATCCTCAAGCTGGAACTGTCGAAGAAGCGTAAGTATAAGGTTGCGTGTCTTAGCAATGTCCTGAAGATCGGGACCTAGAACATTGATCAAGGAATCCACGCAGCGGCTTATAACCACTGGTGTGATGTAAGACAGTTCGATATTAGAGGTTGCAAGAGTAGCAGACTCCTCATTGTGAGTATCTGCATAATAAACCTGGGCAAGCATACCAAGCGAGCTTGAGACAAATGGAGAAAATGTCAAGCCCGCCGAGTTAGCTACTCGCTCCAGACCGCCAAGTGCCCAGAAATGAACTACAGGGTGAGGATCGTTGCACAACGACATGAGGACACCCACAATAGTCTTGAGATGAAGACCAGCTGCCATACCACCCACCTGAGAATGAATGCAACCTAAAGCAGCAGCACAGCCAGCGCGAGTATTGGGCTCCCTGTTTGCTACTATTGTATCGACAAGCCAGTTGATCTGTGTAGTGGTGAAAGCATTTCCAGAACTTTCGCATAGTCGTCCGAGAGCTTCCACGCCAATGGTACGAACAACTGGATCTGGATCGGTCACGAATTTCTAAAACTATCAGCTGTATGTAACGAAATAGAGAACTGTGATTACTTACCTGCAATAGTTCTTGCAATATTTTGTCTGTCGCGGGGTTAAGCTTTCCGGTAGCAGAGCTTGGATCCTTAAGAGCCACTTTCAAGGCTTCAAGTAGTGCCGCTGCGATGTTAACAACCATAGCAGCTTTGCGCCCAGGATTGCGTTGGAGACTCGGAGAAGAAAGGAAAGTTGCAATCTGCTCAACGCTACTTTCTTGCACTTTTGGGGCATGTAACGTTATAGCAACAGAGAAAAGCTCAATTGCAGCGTTGACAACACCAGTAGAGTGAGGATCAGCTAGAGGACGGCTGCCATTCCTTGATGCGTATAGAAGAAGAGAGTCATGCTCACTCGCTTGACAGATCGGAAAAGTCAACTGGAAAAGTTAGTTCTACCCGGACATGCTCTACAAAGCATTTTCGAAACTTACGGAATCGTCGATGGCCTGGTCCGCCGATTCAACCGCAGACCAAGCCGGTCCATTATCATTTTGATGCCTTCCGGAGAGAGTCACATGGACATATTCTCTAGCCAATCCGGTCAGCCCAAACGCAAAGTTATCAGATAAATCCCAGAGAGTCTCGAATTGCGCGGTGGAAGCTGTAATTGAGCTTTCCAGAGGACCAGACTGTGTGGAATCCGGTTCTGCAAATGACGAAATGGCTAAACTCAAGAGGCTAGTCTGAGAGATTACGTCTCCGTGGCTGAGTGGATGGACATGAATCAGCTTGGAGAAGCACTGCAACACACGCCGCTGAACCATCGTCGTAAGATCATGGAGTTGCAATGAAGGGTGAAGACGTTGCGAAATATCCGTTACAGACTTCTGTTTCGGCAGGTCATCAAGGAAGCCAACAGTGTTCTGTAGCATGGTGGCAATTCTCCTCGCGCCGTCCGCCGTGACTAACTTGCTATTGAATTCTAGGAACACTAGCAACGATCCTAATGCACACTCCCTGACATGCGCAAGGAAGCTCATTTCTAGGTTTCCACGCTGGGCAAAGTTCTCTTTGCCTAGATGCTTGGGAAGGGCATTTTTCCACAGTAGCATTAACTGTGACAAGTGTATCTTCACAAAACTAGGCCCAAGGGGCATCAGTCCTCCAATCAAAATCCAGGCAACCTGAATTTGTGTACTCGCGGCACGTAGTTCGGAGTTACTGCTCGTCTTTAGGAGATCTGTTGCTTGAGCAAATACCCGTGAGTACACCTCAACAGACCCGTAGAGCGGCTGCAGTCTGGAAGTACTCAGCATGGCGGACAGTCCATTCGCATAACCGACGCAGCGACGGGGCGCTTGGCGGGGTGTAGAAAGTTGCCCGATCTCCCTATTTAGACTATTTAAAGCAATTGTAACACATGACAGCAATTGGTGAGGACAGGCGAGCACAAAACTGCGCAGGCAGTGTGCGGCGTGTATCCGCACAGTATAACTGGGGTGTGGGAGAACTTGAAGTAGAGCATCGCGACAGGGCTCAGCTAGGGCCGTAAAAGCAGAGCCAAGAGACGAAATCAGAGATGACAATGCACTGAGTGTGCTAGTTAAAGTGTACTTGCTAGGCTCGCGACGTTCCTGTATAACTTGAGGGTAATCCTTGAGAACTCCATTGATCAACCACCTTGCGGCATTGAGCTGGCTGTCTTCACGGAGTGATTCAAGGCCAACAGTATCCTCCAAAATACTCTTGACAAACTTCCTCGTCATTAGAAGGCGAAATCGGTTGTATGTAACGGCCGGGTGGTTGAGAAGATCAAAAAGAAGGTGACCGGCGATTTCACCATAGCGTTCTTGAACAAATTTGACCCCCAAGGTGCGTAGAACATGTTTATAACAGACTGCAATACCTGCACGTGCACGGTTGGACGTTCCGCTCCGTGAATACTGGGTGGATAGTTGGCGAAGGAGGTCGGGAAGCAGGAAGAACAGTCGTGACTCGGGTCTCTTGGACGCTGATGACTCTGAAACCTCTGCCTCTTCTTCATCTTCTCCAGGTCTAGGTGCTGGTTTCTTGGATTGTCTCTTCGCTTTCTTAGACTTCGGCATTGGAGCAACCGCAGCTTCTGTAGCATGCAATTTAGCCAACGCTCGAGCCAGGCAAGCTGCAGCAGCATGTCTAACCGGGGCAGCAGGACTGTCGATTACTTTCAGAGTAACTGTCTTGACATGATCGAAATCGTTCGCGTTATCGAAGAAGGGTGTTGTGTTCAATAACTGCTCGAGACACCGACAAGCATGAACCTGGACGAATGTCGATTTGTCTCCAGTTGCTGCATTACGAGCCTGCTTCCAAATATCTCGTGCCGCTGATTCATCCACAGGGATCCCCACGCCAACAACTACCTTCCGTAATACTGCGAAGATCGACCCGCGAAAGCCTGTGTGGTTGCTGGCATTTTTCAACAGCTTGAGCAAGCTTGAGATGACAGCGCCCGCCTGCGCAAAGACACTTTCACCGGCAGCTGCGAACACCTCACCCAAACAGTGAGCAGCGGCGAACTTGGTCTTGAGCTCTTCATGCTTTCCCGCATTCAACAACCCAAGCAGGTCGGTAACTGTTTCGAAAAGTATCCCGCGATCACCTTTGCTGAATATAGCTCCGAAGCATCGTCCCAGGTTATTGCGTACAACTCGCGTAATCGTTGGCGAAGAGAGGGTGAGGATTTTGAACAGTTCCTTTTTCAAGAATTTCTGTTGTGCCGAGACTTGCGGTTTTTCCAGTCCCGAAATGTGCTGCACTAGGTCGGATGTGAAAGTGAGAAGGTAAAGATCTTGTTGTTCGGAGGGGAGCGCATGGAGCTTGGTGATATCCAGCTCCGCACGGAGGGCCGCACTGTCGGAGGCGGTACGTGCGGCGGTATCAGTTGAAGACATTGAATTCGGCAATTCCAATCAGGGGTTCGCTCATAAGGTTCCCTGAGAGAATGTCTACCTAGGGAGGACTTTAAATGGTGGTCTGGCGGCGAAATTAGCGATTGTCTTGTCCAGATACGGGATACTATATCGGGAGACGGCCCCTTCATGGGGCACTTGGCCACAACTCCGCCCGGGGGTGGGCGGCGGAGAAACTGTCGGGCCGGAAGGCCATAGATCGTACAATCATCGACACACCTTACCATTGCTGGGGAGGAACCTCGACAATGACGACAATAGTGAGTCAAAGGCTGTTCCAACAATATGCGCGCACCCAACCGGCGTGCGCTTTTTGCCGTGGCTTCACCAGCAGCTCTCCCTGGTTCGCAGGTCATAACAAATGGTCCTCAATCAAGCATGACAAGGCAAAGAATGACAAGGCGAAAAGTAAGGAGCGCCAGATCATCGGCAAGGAAATAAGTAGTGCGGTTCAAAGTATTCTTTTAAACAATTCACTTCTAGTGTGTGTACAAGCTGACAGTTATACGTAGTGTGGGGACCGGATACGAAATACAACCCACGGCTAACCCTCGCCCTCTCGAACGCGAAGCGAGCTTCAATCCCAAAGACCGTCATCGAGGCAGCAATCGCAAGAGGCCAGGGCATAAGCGTGACTGGCGAGGCTCTCGAACAAGTCACCATCGAGGCCATACTGCCCCACTCCGTTGCGGCAGTTATCGAATGCCAGACTGACCAGAAGGCACGCATCTTGCAAGATCTCCGCTATGCCGTCAAAGATGCTGGTGGCACAGTTACTCCGACTACGTATCTCTTTGAGAAGAAGGGCAGGATTATATTCGAGAAGATAGATGGCCTGAATGCGGACGATTATTTAGACCAGGCCATTGAAGCTGGTGCTATGGACCTCACAGCAGATTTAGAGGGCCGTCTCATCGTGTTTACTGTGCCAACAGAAACGAAGAGTGTGGGTGAAGCCCTATCGAAGTCATCTCAACTTACAATTCAAGAATTAGAAATCATCTGGGATCCAAACAAGGATACCTTGGTGGAATTGACGGACGAACAAGTGAAGGAGATAGAGGACATACTGAGTACTCTCCGCGAGGAGTCGAGTGTCCGAGATATCTACTTGAACACCACGCAGCAACTCTGATTATACAGATAGTTTCCCGGTTTATGTCACCTTTACGACACCTGTATAGTATGCAACATTGTATCATAGAATGCATAATAGATGTACCGTAGATAAATGCCCATAGACACATTTCTTGTGGGTTGCGCTAAATTGGAATATAGTTAATGTTATTGCCATGGCCTTTGCCATCCCATCCTATCATTCCTTCCGCAAAGCCTTCATCGTGCTCCGCATCAAGTTGCCAATTCCAACACTTCCTGTCGCATCCAACCAGTCAAGCATTCGCACTCTGTATTCCTGCCAAGTTATCTTAATACCGCCTTCCCTCTCTAAGGAGCTGAGTGCTTTCTGGGTTACTGGTTTCCTCAATCTTGGCTGGTCTTTGCTGAGATTGCTGTCCTCCTCGATATCAGCAAAACAAGCGGCAGACATGTTGCACAGTGCGACATTGTGACTAAGAGAGAATATTGAAGACAGGTTATAAAAGAATATCGCCTCTCGGTTCCTCTCTCGGGAGCTGTCCGTTGCATCTCGGACATATTTAGTGAGCGCAGTGATGGTAGGGGCTGGCACTAAACAGCCTAAGGCATTTGGATCTTCTCCATTAAAGCCACGATTTCGCCACAGGACGTTGCAAATGTCCATGATATAACCATTGAATTGGCCCACCATCTGCGTTGGATAGAGAGAGTCGGCGGATCCCGGGACTTGGAGCACTTGGGAAGTCAGAGATGCTTCGAAGGACGACTTATAGCTGGCAAGCACGGAGCTCATTATTGAGATGATGGAGTTAACCGGGGTGAAGATGAGACTGTAGACGGTGGGAGCCATTGGAATGGTGATGCGGATGTTACTGTTCAGGGATGCATGGGAGAATAATTCTGCCAAAGTACAATAAAATTCCATAACAGATAGGGTGGCCGGCCTTGAATTTTCTGCATTGCCAATGGAGGTCTGCGGTGCTGCAGTACATTCGAGGATTGACAGTGCCAATAGCTCAGCATGCGAGATAAGGCTGCCTAGGGGTTTTGATTCTTCAAACGTGAATGGTTGAGCCCTCAATTTGATACCGGATTGACGAATTAATGAAGAATAGAAATCCAACAGGTGGGACCTTGGGAAAAGCCGGTCCTGGAGTACGGCATATTCCAAGGGTGCGATGAAGTTATTTTGTATAATGTCATAATTCTCGATATCAAGGTATTCAAGAAGGCAGAAAATTTGCTCCCTCAGATCTTTGCCATTCCACGACTCAAGGTATGTCTGCAAGAAAGTGGCGATCGTTGGGGGGATTTCCTATAGTGCCTATTAGCCACTTAGAAGTCAAAACCGAGCTGCGTTTTCATACCTTTGTGTACTGTACGTATCCCACCGCAAGACCCAATATGGAACTCAAAGTATCCAGTTTCTCGTCGTTATCTTCGATCTTGTCCAGATTGTCATCAAAGAAACTTCCCCACCAATCATGTAAACGGCGAGCTGCAGACTCAGGCTGAACAAGAAACAAATACTTTTGGGCTATATCATCTCCAATCATGGATATGATCTGGTTAGGCAACTCAATCTTGTCAAGTTTGTCAACAAAATGGTCAACACCGCGCAATTCTTCCAACGACGTGTGATTATAAGAAACTCGCGAAGTCTGGACATCTGGTACTAGAGCCTCCAACTTACTCCTCTTCGACATCCCGCGGTGCACAACTTGGAAGCTCGCTGGCTGAGTAGCCTGGAGTCTCTCCAAGTTGGTTTCCTGGAGAAGTTTTGCATGGTCAGACCATTCAGGGTCTGGATGCTTGAAGAAGAGCCCCTTCCTGGCTGATACGCCAAGATCTCCGACAATGACATCCGGACAGTAGTTTTTGAAAACTTTAAGTAACGTAGTAAGTTCTCTCTCATCACCACCCGAACTAGCAACCCACTCCATAAGGGCTTGTATCCTGAATGGCTTGACGTGCTTGCGCCTTGTGATCAAAGAAAGAATATGGCACAAGGGTTTACGCAGACTTATCATGTCCAAATAGTTGAAAAACACCGTATAGAGCTTAGACAGGTGGGACCTGTCGGCGAGAAATTCATGCACCATGATCAGCCATCGCAAAAGTAAGGACTGAGTTGCAGGCGACGGCTTGTTCTTGTTAGGACCTAGACAACACACGATCTGTGTGACTAATTTAGATGAGACACTTTCCACAGGGTACAGGTTTTTAATTAGTGTAGTAATAGTGCCTTGGTCAAGTTGACTGCGTGCTGTGAGGATCTTAATAAGACGCTCCAGAGCGGCCTGGGAAATTCCGCTCTCATACGCGTGCGTAGCAATCGTTTTGGCCAGTTGGCCAGCATCCGTATATCGTTGCTTAGAAGGCACAAAAGCAACTGCAAATGATCATTAGCTCAGATAAATTTATATCTTCCAAAGAGCCGCAGGATATTGGTCTTACCTGCTTCAAGATGCTCGAGCGCATCTAGCAGGTTAGTAGGCCTCGGCTCTACGCCTAGTTTTATTTCAGCAAACTTGTTCATAACAAGGGCTTGGGAATTAACAAACCTCTATCCTCATTGAATGACATCATAGACGTTGTGATTAATGTGATTATTGCTGCAATCGATTCTCATGCTCACGGCTTTTTCTCCTATAAAAGGCGCCGGCTCAAGGTAAGACTGCCCAAGGCTGTCGCGTCGTTCCGACACTATCGGAGTAAACAGGAAATTCAATTTTCAAATAGGTGGTGGTCAAGGGTAGCTTTGCCCGCGTCTGCCATTGATAAGATATATTAATCAGTTGGGCTGATTATAGTATGTTCATAGTCATTCATACATCCATACCATCTCTCAAGTCGTCGCGTAGTAAACTTAAAGGACACTAAATCCAGTGGTCGCGGAAATAAATTACGAACTTTACCCAATTAGGTCAATCAACACCATCCCGACCGGTTCATTGAGCGATACTTTCGACAATTCAAGACAAAACAAGACAAGTTCAATGTCATTCATATTTTTTACCCTGACGACATATTGTTTGCTGCTTACCATGTACTAGTTTTTGGTAAATTTCCCAATTTCTCTCCCATAATTTTTCAAAATCAGCAATTGTGAATGTCAGTATTAAGCTGCACGACATCAATGGCGCTCCGTCTACAGAGTAGTCAAGAGATCACTGTGGCATGCGGCGATGGTCTCCCGAGCCATGACATAAAGTAGGTCAGGGGATAAAATGCAGTCTGTGATATATTTAATAAGACATTCGTCTAGTATGCCTCAAATACACAAAGAGGTTCAATAAACCGTCAAGACGCTGCTGCTCAACGAATCTCTTCGACGAAACAACCAATAGAAGTCCTCCAAGAGCATACCTTCGAAACCAAAGTATGCTCGAAACTGCGAGGACAAAGAGGACTGGCTCACTTTCTCTTCCGAGTAGACGATTTGGAGGCATCCTTTCCGGACGCCTGGGATGCCGTCGCTGGCTCTACCTTCTCTTTGGCACCTTTGGCCTCAATTGCGGTTGGCTCTTCTGCTTCATCGTCACTATCACCTCCCTGACCGAACTCGTTGACGCGGGTATAGTCGACACGGTACTTCCAGCCCTGGTAGAGCCAAACGAAGAAAATGACATCATCACGGAGAGTCGCAAGCCTGTGAAGCCACGGCATCTTGACTGTGAAAGCGAAAAGATCATCAATGAAGGTGTTCAGAAACTTGTACATCAACGCCTTGCCAGGCATATGTGCAACGGACTAGATAACGAGATTAGCTAAGTTCTTGAATCGAGTCAAAAGGACACCAACCTTCAAGCGGTAGTTTATATACAAACTGGGGACCATCATCAGGAAACCGTAGGCATAAACACTACCAACAAGGGTTTCGATGATGTAGGAGTACCATGATTTGTGGCTGTTGTAGACCAAGCTGTATACTGCGTATGCAGTCAGGAGAGGCACGGCAAGTATATAGAGATAACGGAATGCAATCTCGTCGTACTCTTTGGTCTTCTGCTCAGTCTCGGTGAGTTTATGCTTGTCCTCAAACACCACCACGTAAGGTAGGAAAGAGAAGAACGAGTTCGTCGGTGGTTGCCGCAGGCGTACATCCACAGTCTTCGTAATTTTCCAAGCTTCCAGTAGAATACCAAAGCCTTGACTGGCAAGAATCATCCAGGAAGTATTATCACTGTTATCCATGAGGTACAGGAAAACAACTAGCTGCATGAAAACGTTGGCCAGAATAGTACGAACGGACGTTCCAACGACGTCTTTCTTCTTGCGCCAGTGAGACTTTTGGAGACAAACTATAGTTAGTCACTTGTACTGATCTGGATGGGATTGTGAACTCACAATGTCGTTCTTGAATGCCAGAGTTTCAAAGACCATGTGGAGGATAGTCACAATACCCGTTGTGCCCAACAGCCAGATGTTCGTATCCAAGAGAATTTCCTTTACCATCTCAAACTCGCTACCATCACCACCGCCAGGAGTTGAAGCTCCAAAGGCAGCCTGTCGGGCAGTTTGTTTTGCGCTGTCGTCAACGCTAGTCATCATGCTAAACTTCCAGTTCTGCAGGTTGTTCAGAGTGATGCGAAGAGGCACGGTCTCCACGGTAGAGTTGAGTTCCATCATGTGGCTCCTAAGTTGCCAGAATGTATTCAAATAAACAATGGGATAATACCATCCATTCTGTCCAGAGGCATCTCTCGCGCCGGTGGCCTCCAACTGCACATGCTGCCGGACAGCCGGATGAATCTGGCGGAATTTCTGGGTGCCTGAATCAGGAATCAAGGATACGGTGAAGTTCGGATGATAATACGATGCGATTGAGACATCCGGTGTACTATGATCCTCCACATCTTCCTCGGTTTCCTCTGGGCCTGAAAGGAGGTTTTTGAGCTTCTTTGCCTTTTTCCTGGGAAGATATTGATTGAGGGGGCGGAAGAAATAGATCGCGTTGTCCGTGCTGTAATCTTTGGCCGTGGGGTCCAGTTGATGTCCGGAAAGTCCGACCATGAAGTGCGCAAAAAGGGTGCCGTTGTGTTGGACTTCCCTAGGAATCTTGATGGAGGTATCTATCTCCCTGGTATCGCTATAATTTCCGAGGGTGAAGTTCTTCTCATTAAACACAAGTTGGCCTGCAGGAGGAGACTTGGAAGTCGGAAGCACGACCGACGGAGACACGTAGATATTAATGTCCAAGGCGCTGTCGGATGGCCATATCGGATTGATAACATCAGGGATAGGATTCCACTCCGCAATCTCGCTACGAGCTGGGCGATCTGCGAAAGTAGGAATACCACTTGGGTTCCCGCTGGGACCAGGAGCTTGCTTATTACCGAAGAATTGACTGAAGATAAATTGTGTCAGCAAGAAGAAACCCAGACCCTGGATTGCTGCTTTGAAGCCGGACTACATCACAAAAATGTCAGCCCGATGAACCTGATAAACGTAGATATACCGCATACGCACGCTGGACTCCGGCTCATCCCTGCGCTGTCTTTGTTCAGGCATTGTGCTCTCTTTAGGAATATCCAAGAGCTGTACCTGGTCGACAAGAGAGGGTTTAGAACAGGAAAAGGGAGGGAAAAAGGAAAAGGAAAGGCCACGGGCGACGGACTGCTAATTAGTAGTTAGTTGCTCGACTACGCCGCTTTGGTCCAGAACCTGCCAGGGACTCGGGTGCGGTTTATCTTGGCGGGTCCCCCAAGTTCGTTGTCTTATCAGCGAACATGATATAACTAGTATTGCTCTCCTTCTGTCTCATGCAAACTCCCTTTTCGCCACACTTCTTCAACCCACGAAAAGAAGACTGATTCAGTCGCACAGGTTCTTTGTACATTCGGGTTGGTGAAAAAAAGACATCTTAAAGTATATCATTGACGCGCGATCGACATGTTTGGCGTATAAACATTATCCATCATCGGCTTCACATCTAATGTCGAACAATCATCTCGTCCCCGAACACCCCCGCCCCCAGTTTCCTTTCCATAATGAATCACGAGTATGGCTGATCACAGCCGGGGATTCGCCCATCGGGATCTCAGTTACGCGCCAAATCCTTATGCACGGGGATTACGTTTTGGTTGGATTGGCGCACACAAGGCTGGAACGGGATCAATGCCGTCAATCTGAATTTGAAACCTTTCTGGCCGAGATTGAGAGTCATAGCGGTGAGGGATGGCGACAGCGATTCAAGTCAGTCCCTTTCGACATAAGGTGGGACTTCCACAAATAATTTCGAGATAATCTCGTTAAGGCGCATTTGCTACAGAGGTGAGCGGAATGAGCTTACATTGCTCGTGTAGGAATATAGGAGAATGTCAAGCGCTTGTGGCGGAAGCCCTTGCAACATTCGGCAAGGTAGATATTCTTCTTTGCTGTACAAGCCAAAGTATGAAAGACGCAACGTGCATCTTCTGTCAGTCGTTTAGCTAATTTTCTACGCAGCTCTTGTAGGAGCAGTGGAAGAGTTCGGGACTTCCCAGCAAACGCTGAACTTGGTTCGTGACCAGTTCGAAATCAATTATTTCGGGCCCCTCAGTATCATCAAGGCAGCACTTCCTCATATGAGGAAGCAGAAGACAGGGCACATTATGATCCTCTCTGGGATTAGTAAGAGCTCAGCTGTAATGCTTCAGGCGAGGTATATCGTAACTAACAAAGAATAGCGGCGCACATCGGTACGCCAGGACTGGGGATGTACTGCGCAGCCGGCTGGGCCCTTGAAGGATTTTGCGATGTGAGTGTAACTAATCTGGTGTCTTCACCTATCTATCCCTGCTAACAGTTACACTACAGAGTCTTGCCTATGAGATAGCCCCGTTCAACCTCAAACTCACGATTTTTCAATGCAGTATTGAAATTGGCATCCTCACCAATCTAGTGACTAGTGTGCCTCCGATAGTTCCTGCATATTCACCTGCTAGTAACCAAGCGCCCCTGTTCCGCGGAATCCTGAACCGACTTGTGCCACGTCTGCCCAACACTCATGCTGAGACAAATGGCGCCCAAGAGACTGGCCAAGTTGGCTCCGTCGAAAAAGGGCCATTCTCACGTCCTGAAGTTACCTCAATGTATCCCCCACTCAGCCCTGCGCACATGGAGGTTCTAGTCGCAGAAACCGTCTATGCCATCACCGCAATAGGGGGTCATGAAAATCCACCGTCACGCCATATCGTAGGACAGGAGGGTGTTGCGAGCGTGAAGGAGAAGCTAAAAACGGTGAGTGAGGAATTGGAAGATTTCATTCAGTCCAGTTACGCCGTTGATTACGCTGCTGGCGGCGATCAGAACAAGGCATCCAAGGACGAAAATATATTCGGTATGGGGACCGGTAACGGCGGCCTTTGAGGCATCGTTTTTAGACTTAATGAAGCAATTGACGAGTTCGACGATAAAGTATTTGTGGTATCTGCCGCTCATGCCATTGAAAGGCATGCTCTTGTAGCTATTCGCTATTGGAAAAGAAATTTTGAATCCGCATAGTATAAGTCACTTCGGCGCGGGAATTAGGATGACGGCGGTATTTGCTCATTGGATGTGTTCAGGCCCATGACTCTCGGAAATCAATTGACAACCTATTTGTTTCTCTGAAACCAAGCTTGCCTGACCTCCCATAAGCTGCCCATATCCTGATTATTTCTGAAAGCACGAAATTCTTTCCAAGCATTGCCATGCGGAATTTCTTGGACACGTCCATCAGCTTCTAGGATCTTATTGCCGAGTGCATTAGGCCCCTTGATGTTAGAGACTATTATCTCATCAACCTCTTCCGCTTTACTTTCAGCGATTGAGGATTGCAGATGTGCATCCTCAGCAGTCGCAGGAGGTGTTTCAGAAGCGTTTGCCAAAACTTGTTGATCACTTTCCGTATGTGTCTCGATCACGACGGAAGGAATAACTGTCTCTTCTGCTGAAGGCGCCTTATTGATTTCTACTGCGATTTGAGCAGTACTTATGTCTTCGGTGGAAGCTTCCACCTGGTCACCCTTCTCAAGGGTCTTAGGTATTTTGCGCGGTCTTCCGCCTCCCCGCTTGGGAGGTTCCGTATCCGTTTCCGTTTCTGATTTACGCTTGTTAGAGGATCCAGCCTCTAATGCTTGGTTACTACCCAATTGTGCGTCCCCACTGAGTTCAGGAGTTCCATTTGGCCCCGCCCCAGCAGGCGTTATGTTGCCGTTTGATTCCTCGGTCTCTGCTTCGACGAGAGCTACCGAATCGGTTGAGGGTGAGCTCTGCACAGCAGAAAGGAATACCCGCTGGCCAGGAGGGAACGCAAACGTCAAACTACCATCTTTGATTGCCACTATCTGCACAGGCGTCAATCTATGGCGTAAAAGGGATTTTCCAGACATAAACATACCTTGGCCTCTTTCTCAACTAAGAGTTTGTTTCGGCCTTTGGAAAAAGCTCGAGAATATTTCCACACATCGCCTTCACGAACAATACCATGTTCAATCAAGGTGCTTAATTTCACCTGGCGGCTCTGTCCTGCGGCAAGCGTCTTGTCCATCTTCTGCTTCTGCCCCCAGAACTGCTCATACTCTTCTTCTTTGTGCTTGTCGAACCTCCCCTCAGCCCTTTGCCGCATAGCCTCTTCAGCCTCGCGCAACCAAACAGGATCGTAGCGACCATTTTGGAGATCTAACTGGAAGTGACGGATGCCGTCTCGCCAATTGTTCGAGTAACGTAAAAACGATTCTGGTAAAGGGGGTATTTTGGCATCTGGATCGTCAGATGAAGGGCGCGGGTTCGGTTGTATGTCTTCTGGAAGTAAGTCTAGTATTTCTTTCTTTTCAGCCTCGTCAAGGCAGTTCCAGGCTTCGGGGTGCGCAAGTATTTTCTATATTCAACCCATTATGTGTGTCAGTTATTAGTCTCCGGCACGGCGCCAGCATTCGTGACTGTATAACATACCACAAGGTCGAGGTCAATTAGCTGTGAAGAGTCACTCGTCATAAGCTTTTCCTCCGCCCATCGATCTTTTACAGCTCTCCTGGGATTCCTCTTCGGTTGTTTGCTGTTTGTAGACGGCATTGCGATGTGAGACTTGCCCGCGTCACTCTTACCCGCTGTCTTAGCATAGGATGAACCACGTCTGCTGTAGGACCATCATTAACTTTGCCCCTTTAACCGCGCAACTGGATGGAATTCCAGCAGCTCGTAGAACAATTCCCAGGCGCATACGCTTCAAGCAAACATAGCATGGGTGACACCTATGATATACCTCGTTGGCTGCTTCCTCGTTTTGCCGTTGGCGACCGCCTTGCGCTTGCCAGTCAATTATGTCTAGACGTTGGCCAAGTCTGAACAAAAAACAGAAGTCCTGTATGTACCGCTACAGCTGAACTACAACCTGAGCGTTATCTGACAAGGTGAAGCTCTGATAAGCAAGCACAGTTATCGCCAAAATGGTCAAATCAACTCAAATAGCCAGGCTGGACGGTAAGACGCAATGTGGAGAAATTGGAGGTTCTATGATGCAGTTGCTGATGTTAGGAAAGGCCTCATGTTGGCTGCGTCAGTAGACGACGAACAGGTCAGTCTGCAGCTCATCCACTGCAAGGAACTGCCATGCGACTAACACTTCATATACTGTTACTCTCATCCAGGCTGAGGTGGAGCTCTCCGAGATCAAGTCTCAGGCCAAGATGATATTCCGCCAGTTAACTCACAATTCAGCATCGCAAGCTAGTATTGAATCTGGGCAGTACAATTTACAGTACGTTAAATAAACAAAGCGCTAAAAAGCCAATGCATATGCTAATTCGTATGTTTAACCTAGTTATAATATTCAAGATGGTGTTTGCTTCCTCTGTATATGCGATCGCTCCTACCCGCGCAAGCTTGCTTTCACATATCTCTTCGACATCGCAAACGAGTTCACTACCACATACTCCCCTGCGCAGTACCAGTCTCCCACCCTGCGACCATATGCGTTTGTAGAATTTGATACATTCATCCAGCGCACCAAGAAGCTCTATCAGGATAGCCGTGCATCGCAGAACCTCGACAAACTGAACGATGAGCTCCGGGACGTAACGAAAGTGATGACAAAAAACATCGAGGACCTTCTATACCGAGGCGATAGCTTGGAGCGGATGGGTGAGCTGTCGGGGCGTCTGCGAGAAGATAGCAAAAAATACAGACGAGCCGCGGTACGCATCAACTGGGAGTTGGTACTCAAACAGGTAACCTCGCCATGCCCTCACCAATATAGCGTTCGACTAGACCTGCACACTAACACACCTGCACAGTATGGCCCAATCGCGGGTGTCGGGCTTTTTGTTCTGTTCCTCATCTGGTTGCGCTTCTTCTAATTTCTTCCCTAAGCGGCCACTTACGGATATCCACCCATATGAATGTATACATAGTTAATCTCCTTGATGGTTGCCGGACTCCATCCAACTTTAAATCCTTCATACTTTCAACATATTAAGTCCCACGTGCGAGCTTGGATGCAACGTGTTATACACTTTTCTCCAATCAAAACTTGACATAGCATGTTCATTCAAGCGTGTCATAGATCATCAACCAACCGTGTGCTGTATGTTGGCCAATGGGATGCGATAATCAGCTCAGGATGTATGTGGTAGCTTTTCAGCGAACAACAATCATAACACGGAGGTAAAGGTAGTAGAAGAAAGCCCTTAGCCGATTCGCTAGCGAGGATGAACTGGGGACAACCTCTATATGTGCGGGCTTATATTTCATCTTCTTCCTCGTCGAAATCGTCTTCCTCCCCCATGTCGTACAATATACGCCCACCCTCTCCTGGGCCGTCGCCCTGCTGCGCATCGAAATATGGCAACACCACCCCTTCTCTTTCTCTTCTCTGTCTTTCTGTAAGGCGCAATTCGAAAGTCGACTCGGGCTCTTCTTCGCCTGCTGCAGTCTCTGGCTCCTGTGGAGGACGATACAACGGATGATCATCAAGTAGTGTTACAACCTCCTTCACATGTTGAGGCGAATATCTTGATGCAGGAGGCAAGATATACCATTCCGACACGCCACGGCCACTCCTGCGCCTGTGTTCCATCTCCAAAACGACGCCTTCAGCCGAATCCTTGCCAATTGGCTTATCTACTCTCCCAAGGAGCACTCCATCCTGTTCTTCTTCGAGCCCAAAAACAGGAGCAGCTAGACTACGATCCCGAGCAGCCTTCTGAGCCAGTATGTGGGAGAATGAATGGAGTCGTATAATTGTCGTTGCGAGGTAAGTCAGCGTCGAATAAGGTGATGGCGTATAAGGGGATTGAGTCGGGGGGGCAGGAACATCTTGGTGGAAAGTCACCACGAGTGAAACTTCGGCTTTAGGTGCTGAAGGGCCCGGGGGCATAAGGAAGGAGCTAAGAAATGTTAAGAGTTGGGAGTGCGCATCGTTCGTTTTGGAGCGCAGAAGTGGGTTAATGGAATCTATGAGGATGAGACGTCCTATCATTTGTTAGTCATTGCCATCTACCACTCTACGAGCAGGGCCTAACTGGCGCTATACGTACGAGGCACAGGATTGTTGGATGGAACAGTCTGGCAAGCCGTGCCAACTTCCTTGACTATTTGTGAAGGGCTTTTCCTTCGGGCGGAGATAAATACATCAACACCATCTAGTGGCTTTAATGTCTCAAAAGCAATGAGTGTGACATGAACCTTGGAGATCTTTTCCAAATTATGTTAGTTCAATACTGTCCGACGAGGATGATGTAGAAAGGTGTGTCTCGCTCGACTGAAGGACCAATGGCATATCCAGCTGGGACAAGCGGAATAGGCACAAGTTCGAGCTTGATCGAACACCAATTTGATAAGACACATTACGCACCTTTGCACGACAAATATATTCTTTGACCAATGGAGTAGCTGGTTGTTCTAGCGAATCCAAGAGCAGGGTAAACGGGGACGCAGTATCCCTCAAACTCAGAAGCTTTGAGATTAGAAGCAGATTATGTGTCTGTCTATGGGACAAGCTTGTGGGTGCCATTGCTCCTAAAAGCGAAGCAGTACTTCTATGTAAGGCGGTTGTGTTGATTGATTTGAGAACATAGCGGGGTTCTTCGTGCGCATGAGGGGTCGGAGAGATCTGGCATAAAAGATTTCCACGGAATGGACGATCTTTGCCACTTATGGAGTGAGTCTGAGGCTCAGCGGGACGGGCCGTAGACAAAGCGCAGTCTGCGATTCAGCTGCCAAACTTACAGCATGCACCCTGTGAGACATTATTAATTTGCAGGTAACTTAAGTAACGAAATGCGTGGATATAAAATCCTCTAGGAGGGCCAAGGATTTGCTATGATTACTTCGGCTTTTAGGCGTGAATCTTTGACCAGATAACTATCTGTTCTTGTCAATGTCCTACATAGGAAGTTAGGGCAAGCTACAATTTCACAGTAGGACTCTCTTCATTTTGCCACGGCGTATAAGGCCTGAAAATGCCTCTATAGAGTTAATTCGATAAATCAAGTTTGTGTGTCAACTTTTTTGTTTACTCGAAGACAAGATGCCCCCATTGCTCCCCGATTTATTACTTCATCACATATCTCCCCAAAAACGGTCTTTTTCGTTGTCCTTCGCCAGAGTTATTCCCCTAGACATTTGGGTAAACGGCGTGGGGTTTTCAGGGGCATCCATAGGTGCTGCATTTCGGAGTCGAATCTAAAACCAAGGTGACGCAGGAATTCATGACCTAAAATGATCGAGCGCATAGGAATTGCATAGCAACGCTGTCGTCTTTACTCTTCAATCGGCTAGTTGGTTACACTGTTAGAGCATTGAATAGGTAACTTTAAAATGCGAGTCACAATACAGTCTCCGATGACTGTACAGCCAGGGAAACGAAATGAAAGAACTTGTAGTGTCAGACAGAAATCATAATACTAAATACCTATTAAATATCCTAAACAACAGGAGTAATTCGTGAAATACCAGCACAAAGCGACGTTGTTCCTTAAGTTCAATAATGATACTGTACCAGAGTGTTTCGAGCCAAGCTTTACTTCATTTGGGCCGGCTGCACAAATGGCAGATCCAGGCAACCGTAATATCTTCACGGCCTCATTTTCCATTCGGGTGTCGCACCAGGATTCGGCATTATTGTCTTATAACCATTTGATACCCCTTTTAAACAAGTAATGATGAAATAATAAAAATATTCTCGCAAACTATCACGGCTGGCTTCTATTTTGCAGCACCAACCTCCGAACCAGACTTCTTCAGAGACAGCAATTCTACCTCTAACATATTCTCGATTGAACGCATCCTCCGACTCACAACTAGATAACACCCTGTTCTCTGCAGACGAGGATGGCCGAGCCACCTACAAAGCGAACCCGACGGGTTAATAGCTCGACAATGTGGGATATGAACGACGGGAGGACGCGTTCACCTGAAGCAAACACGGAGTATGATAGGAGTCCTAGGCGTGAGGCATACCTGAAGGATGATGGACGACGAGATGGGCCGCGCGATGATCGACGGTATCGTTCTCGTTCAAGAGACCGAAGGGACAGACGGCGAGATAGGAGTAGGTCCAGAGATCGCCGTGACCGCGAGCGCGGCGATCGGGATAGGAGAGACCGGGAAAGCAGCGTTAACCGCGACAGATACTATGATAAGCGAGGTATGTTATATGATACGATGGTTTGCTTGAACAAAGTGCTGATATTCTGTTTTGCAAAGGGCATCCCTCCAAAGGAGAAAGGTACCGTGACCGTTCTCGATCCCCTCTCCGGAATGGAAACAGGGATAAATCTAGGACACCACCTCTTCGAGGACCCAGAGGAGATCGCAGGAATGATCGGAAAGACCCCCGAACACATACAAATGGTGCATCTGAGTCAAAACTACCAAATCTGACCAAAGATGACATGGACATGGATATCGACGATGCTGAGGAAGACGACGTGGATGCGATGATGCGTCGGAGCATGGGATTCTCCAAGTTTAGGAGCACAAAGAATACCAAGGTACCTGGTAATGATGTCTATGGGGTCCGGAAGGAGAAGAAGACGGAGTATAGACAGTATATGAACCGTATAGGAGGATTCAACCGGCCACTCAGTCCTTCGTGAGGGATCAGCTTCTTAGCTAGTCAATATTCTTCTCTTCCTTTTCAAATCCTTTCCTTTCCCCCTTTTTTGGTATTCTCTTCCGCTTGGTCTTCCCTTCCTCCTCTTCTTCTCTCCGCCCTCCTACCCCTTTTTCCTTTCGTATCTATTAAGGCGGGACCGATTTGCGTTGGGCCTTTTGACTACAGTCATATGCATTGCCGGAGTAGGATCTACTTTCACTTGCGCTTTCCACGCGCGCAAGGTTTTGAGCGTGCTTTAGATGTTGGTTGTTGCCTTTGCACAGATTGAGAGAAAACTCTACTTATCAACTATCTATGCATGCTGGTGTGTCCGGCTTGAATGTGGCACATGACTTGTAGTGACGTATGCGCCTCTATCAACGATATCCCACCCTAAATCTCCAAACGCTTTTGCCAACATCTTCCATTTCAAGCTCCCAACAAAGTGCCTTCTTTGAAAGCTTTAGGATCTAGAGCCGCGCCGTACTGCAAATGTCAGCCGCAACTGACCGCCGTGACATTGTTATTGTTGGTATGGTTTCAGGACTTCTTCAACCTCTTCAGATTTACCCCGCACAACCAATCCATACCAGAAACTAATAATTTCATCTAAAGGTGGTGGTATCATCGGATGCTGCTCGGCGTACTATCTGACGAGACATCCATCCTTTGATCCCTCGCGGCATTCAGTGACCCTCATTGAGGCGACAGAAATTGCAGGAGGGGCCTCTGGTAAAGCAGGCGGTCTTTTGGCGCTATGGGCATACCCAAGCAATATTGTGCCACTGAGCTACAAATTACATGCCGAACTGTCTAAGGAGCACAATGGAAAGGACCGATGGGGTTACAGAGAGGTCAAGTGCGGCCAGCTTATCGCAAGAGGTCGCCCACTCAGTGAAAGGGAAAAAGCAGGCGAGAGCGGGAGCTCGGTGTCCCTACAAAAACGGAGCGCAACTGCTTTAAGTAAATTGAAGACCGCTCGAGTACCTATTGATCTTGATTGGCTCGAGCCAGAAGGGATCAGAGGCTATGAAAGCATGAGTGATCCGGGGGAAACTGCCCAGGTCCATCCTTATCTGTTCACCACATCCATCGCAAAGCTCGCCGAAGAGAAAGGCGCAAAGATAGCCTTAGGATCAGTTGCAAAAATTGACTATGCCGGAGATGCTGTCCAGTCTGTCACATACACAAACAAGGAAACCGGTGAATCAAGCACGATTCCTGCAACCGATGTTGTGATTGCTGCCGGTCCATGGACGAGATCGGTCTTGCCGGAAGCTCCCATATCAGCGACGCGTGCTCATAGCGTTGTTATACGGCCCACGAGGCCAGTCAGTGGATACACCCTTTTCACAAGCATCGAAATCCCAGCCAATTTTGATCCATCGAAGCCCTCACGTCCAGATGTCGCCTCGCCCGAGATCTATACTCGCCCTGACGAGACCGTCTATTGTTGTGGAGAGGGCGACCATACTGTTCCTCTTCCGGAGACAAGCGCAGATGTTGAAGTTGATCAAGAGCGGTGTCAGGACATCATTAATCAGGTAGGCAGTGTCTCCGATGAGCTACGTGACGGACAGGTCACTGCACGTCAGGCTTGCTACTTGCCCAATGTGACGGCCGCACGTGGTGGCCCATTAGTAGGCCATACAGGAACCAAGGGTCTCTACCTTGCAGCTGGCCACACCTGCTGGGGCATTCAAAATGCACCGGGCACTGGAAAGCTTATCGGCGAGTTTGTGTTTGATGGTGCAGCCAAGAGCGCGAAAATTGGGTCGCTTGATCCCCGTAAATATCTTTAGCTGAATATTTGAATTGTATAGAACAATGTATACAGATATATTTTTCGTTACCTCCAAGCATGCTCGTAGAGATGTAATGTCGTCTCGTCACGGTATCCTTTGGTGTTTTGTTGAAGAAAAAAAAATATCTAGTAGTTAATGTCTTAATGAATAGTGCGAATGGGGATGTTTCTCCCAAGGCATTATTTATGCTCGGGCCGGGTGACATGCGGAGCGGAGTCTAAGAGCTCTTGCCGCTCGTTACGGAGTAGATGCCAGATAATAAATAGTAACAACTCTCCAACGTGCCATACTCATCCTCAATGAGCGCGCCTCACACTAAGAGGACTTCCACTTTAATCTTGATGCTTTACACCTAGAAAATGCATCACTTCAATTTGTTCACTCTTTTAACCACATTATTTTATGCTGTTGTGGTTTTTGCGAGTTCAGCATCCATCAATAATGACGTATCGGTTCTAGCTAAGGAGGCCGCGCGAGCAAACAACCAGTCGCTACTATGGGGTCCTTATAAGCCTAACCTCTATTTTGGTGTTCGCCCTCGGATCCCAAACAGCCTGTTCGCAGGATTGATGTGGGCAAAGGTAGATGATTATGCTACAGCTCAAGCAAGTATGTGCCCCGAATCATGGTCCTTCGCTTTGCCATCGAGAATACAATTTCCCATTTGCTACGAGTCCAATTCAGTCTGACATTTTTTGAAGACTTCCGGCACACCTGCGAACAAAATGAGGGAATGGCTGGGTACGGTTGGGACGAGTATGACATACGGAAGGGCGGGCGCCAAACAATCCACGACGCCGGAAATTCCCTGGATCTGACAATTGACTTTGTCAAAGCCCCTGGTGGACAGCATGGAGGCAGCTGGGCTGCCCGAGTGAAGGGTAAACCTCGGGATGATGCTCCCCCGGACCAGCCTACGACGGTCGTCTTCTACAGTGCTCTAGAGGGGCTTGGTACCTTGGCAGTTGACACTAAGTCTGACGACTCGCGTGGTTTCGAGGGCGATGTGAAATTGGCTGGTTATACTACTGACCTTGGTGACTTTACCATTGATGTCACTAAGGGCCCTGATAGTAACGAGTACCCGGAACATGATCACCCAAGCTATGAGGACAAGCCATTAGACCGTACCTTTGTGTCTAGTTCGACCATTGCCCCGGAGCATACCTGGCAGTCGAAGGGTGTGTCTCCTTAGATCTTCTACAAGCACTATCTAGGTCGACGCGCAGGGCTAATATCATAAGTAGTGATCCTGTTCTCGCAGATGAAAGAGGAAGTCGGCCAATGCATTGAAAAGTATGGAGCGGAAAATCCTCCGCCCCCATCACAAGTTTTCACCATCAAAAACATTCCTGGCGATGGCAATGTCCAAATTGTGCAGAAGGTCTTCAAGGGTACTTTTGAGGTAAGCTGAAAGACCGGTGCGCAAACAAAATTATACGCTTACAACCTCCAGTTTGATATATTATTCTCCTCTGGGTCCTCGCCACAACCTCTCACATGTAAGGTGTCCTAACTCTCACTATTACTCATGGAGCTCGATGCTGATCAAGATGTTCAGCCGAGCTTCTTACTCAAGAAATTGAAAGTACTTCGCTAGCTTTCGCCGAACGCTTCGACAAGATACTTCCTCCGCAATCTCCCTTTGATTCTGATAAATACTCTGAATTTTCCAAGTCAATGCTTTCCAATCTTGTCGGCGGCATAGGCTATTTCCACGGTTCGGACATTGTTGACCGCTCGGCCGCACCAGAGTATGACGAGGAGAATGAAGGCTTCTGGGAAGAAACAGCGGAGGCAAGAGCTCGGGCTCAGCCTATTCTTGAAGGCCCAAAGGACCTGTTTACTTCTGTGCCCTCTCGGCCGTTCTTCCCAAGAGGATTCCTCTGGGACGAGGGCTTCCACTTGATTCCTGTTCTTGAATGGGATACAGATCTTGCGTGCGTTGCCCCGCAAACCTAATTCCATCGAAATACTAACACCTGCCAGGCTCGAGATCGTCAAGAGCTGGGTGAGCCTAATGGATGAGGATGGCTGGATTGCTCGAGAACAAATTCTAGGCGCTGAGGCGCGTAGCAAAGTTCCAGCGGAGTTCACCGTCCAGTATCCTCACTACGCCAATCCCCCAACTCTCTTTATCATATTAGAGGCATTCATCGATAAATTAGATGCCAACAAGAACATCTCTATCCAGGAATCCTCCGAAGATATTGCAGAGCGTCTCCGTTCTGTCTATGTACAACAGCCGGAGTTGGGTGAGGCTTATATGCGTTCCATCTACCCACTACTGAAGAAGCACTATTTCTGGTACAGGAATACTCAGCAAGGTGATATCAAGTCCTACGATCGAGAGGCCTTTTCTACCAAGGAGGCTTACCGCTGGCGGGGTCGTTCTGTCCAGCATATTCTAACATCCGGACTGGACGATTATCCTCGAGCACAACCTCCACACCCCGGTGAGCTACACGTGGATTTAATCAGTTGGATGGGAATGATGACTCGTTCTCTCCGACGTATTGCTGAGAGGCTGGGAGAGACTGAAGACGCCGAAGAGTTCAAGTACTATGAAACGGCAATTGAACGGAATACCGATGACCTCCATTGGGACGAACAGGCACAAACTTACTGCGATGCGACCATTGACGAGTATGAGGAAAGTGTCCATGTCTGCCACAAGGGATATATCTCTATCTTCCCTTTCCTCACAGGCATGGTTGGCCCCGATAGCCCTCGACTAAAAGCCATATTGGATTTGATCAGCGACCCAGAAGAGCTCTGGAGTGACTTTGGTATCCGCAGTCTGAGCAAGAAGGATGAGTTCTATGGGACTGCCGAGAACTACTGGAGAAGCCCCGTGTGGATCAACATCAACTACCTGGTGTTCAAGAACCTTTATGTGAGTAACGTCCCCGTTAAAATACTTACAAACGCCATGAACTCTGCCTAACGGTTTAACTACAGGACATCGCGAGAACTTCTGGCCCACACCAGGACCAGGCCCGTGAAATGTATTCCAAGCTGCGGAAGAACGTGGTTGAGAATGTCTTCCGGGAATGGAAGGAGACAGGGTTTGCCTGGGAGCAGTACAACCCGGAAACAGGCAAGGGACAGCGGACGCAGCATTTCACCGGATGGACAAGTATGGTGGTGAAGATGATGGCGATGCCCGATCTTTCTGCCACGGAGCAGAAGGGGCATGACGAGTTATAGAACAGCAGTAATTGCTGTATAGAATATGATCCAAGCTAGTGAATAGTACTTGTACACTTATCGTTTCTCCATAGAACGCCAAGTCCTTTTGTGGCCAAAAAAGAAAAGAGAAGAAAAGTGAGAATGAGAATGAGAATAGAAACAAGAATATGCGAAGTGAGCTCAACGCCGACGATAATGGCCTGAATCCCAGTCCCTTGGGTGGCGGGTATGGTGACGATCGTCTCGGCGTCTCCTGCCTTCGTCGTTGCTTCTTCTGTCTCTGCTCCTTGACCGAGACCGCGATCTGTGTCGATGGCTCCTATGGTGATGCTCGCGCTCGTCTCGATGTCTACGATGCCTGTGTTCCCTATCCCTATCTCTGGTTCTGTCACTAGGGCGATCTCGCCTTTTATCTCTCCCTGGGCTCCTGCTACGCTCGCCTCCCCGCCTCCGCTTGTCCGCTGGGTTGGGATCTAGTCCGACAGCCTCAAGTTTATCTTCATCACCAGCGCCAGGTATTGAAGAAGCTCCACCACGAAACGAACCATATCCAATGCCCTTCCCCGCCTCGTCGATAACCAGGTCTTCTCCAGCAGCTGTATCTCGGACTGCCTTCTGGACATCTTTCTCACCCAGCGGTGTTAGATTGGCATTTGAATTGCGCTTCTCTGGAACCGGCAGACCCAAAGCCCGGGCCATGGCCTCTTCTTCGGCTTCCTTGACACGTTGTTTCTCCTCGCGTTCTTTTCTAATTCTGTCCTCTTCGTTATCATCCCCTTTGGTGTACCACTGCAAGTCACGGTTTTGTTGCCAGCGCCCAACAGGAGCCATCACAGAATGGCCGAGATAGTTCTCACGGTGCGAAGAATCCTTGACGTCGGACCATTTAAAGTCGCCGCGGCCGCCGCTGTACGAACGATAAGGTCAGCGAATAAGTATACGGATAAAATGAGAGTGCGTCTTACCGGCTACCTTCTTTGCGGATACTTGCGACGAGATCCATCGCGAAATCCTCCCTGTGAGTAATCTTTGCTCAGAAGGAAGTAGGGGGGGTGTTGCAATAGTGTTTTCGAGGCGTGATAAGAGAGTTTCACCTTAGATGTGGCACGTGCACAAGTACCGCCTGAGGCCGTCAATACTGACTTCATCATCACCACGTAGGACAAGAGTCAAGTTCTCGCAAAGCGCTCGTGGAGATCAAATTCAACTCTCATCATTGTGTATCTATGATGCTTCGCAATAATCATGCTAAATGGTCTGCGAAGTGATAGACCTCAAGCTCCATGTGATGTCACACTCGAATCTGATACATGATATACCCCTCGTGTTTTTCTGATATATTTCTCCGCCCTCACTACCTTTCGCCTGATGCTTTTCCCTATGAGTTATAACCCATTAAATTGCTAATAATTGACTTGAACTGCCCTTTTCTGTATCACCCCTTTCAGATGGAAACCATAGGAGGAATGGAGTTCAATATCAACGCTGACACAAGGCCGGAAGACCGGAAACCCCGATCTAGAGATGGACTTCATCTCAGACCTTTGAACGTCGAGAAAGGGGATATAAGAGTACGTTATCTTCCAGACACTTCGTAATATCTCTCTTCACTTCTCCTGAGCCTTCATCAACTGAGATATTGGTTAGTATTCTTCGTAAGCATTCTACTAGTGCTCCAACAGGCAAGAAGCAGCACTAATTTAGGAACCTGGGGGCGTAGAGCAGACGATTCATTCTCCCCACAGGCTGCAACATGGCGGAGCAATCTGGTAGGTTGCGGTCTATCTTTTTTCAGTGTAAAGTTCATTACTGATGCTCTTGAAGACTGCACTTTCCCAACGTCGGAACCTTTTATTTGTCGCCTATAGCCATCAAATTTTTGCCTGGGAGCCAGCTGGCTCATTTCAGACTCTAGGGGCCAAACCTGAAATGATTATTACTCCTGTCATGAAAAACCCGTATAGCAGTGGCTATATATCACCAGTTGTTCCTCATGCCATCAATAATATTCTTGTTGATGATCTGGGCCGCGATGAAGTCCTTCTGCTGGTTACGGATTCGGGCAATGTCTGCGGTTATCGCGTTGAAGCCATCTTCTCAGCTCTGAAGCGGGCTGCAGAGCGCAAGGAACAGCGACCTTTCGACGGCTCCCAGGTGGATCCTTTTTTCATCGAATACGTCGGAGCCAGTGCCTGGGGGTTGGCTATTCACAAGTTCTCCCGCCTGATTGCAGTGACCGCGAACACAGGCCATGTTACTGTGTTTGCATTTGCACTCGTGAACCCTGCTTCTGGAAAGAGCAGTGACGCAGGTCAAAGACTGGAGGAAGAGGATAATTTCAATGACTATGGCCAGACCTGGCTGGAAATTAAAAGCGATGAGCAGTTTAAACAGCTACGGCATTGGATGCCTGCAAAGCACCGAAAACGGAACATACGATTAACTTACAGTGGACACTACACCAACATACCCTCCGTCTCCTTTTTAAACTGTGATCTTGACCCGAACGGAACATGGATGGTCAGTACTGATATCGATAATAAGCTTCTCGTCTGGAAGATTTGGGAGAACCTAGGCCCATATAACGAGTATCAGTTCAACGATCTTTCTTCCAATTCCTTTCCAGAAAGGCTACGTGCTGAGTAAGACAGATTCATGTCGATTGCTTCCCATATTGGTGTACTGACTGTCAGAGCGTAGTGCCGAGCGTGGCTGGTCGGTCATTGCCCTTGACCCACGCACTTTCCATCTACTCAAGACGACCGAGGACGCGTGCGGTGGCCATCCCCAACGCCATGTAGATGATGGCCAACCTGTTCTTGACCTGACAAAGCTGAGCAGTCGAATACCCAATGCGTCTCAGCTCTACGACTTTTTTCCTCCTGCCCCTAAGACCGAGCCAGAGCAACCAATATTGCCTGATATATTTGGGGCCGATTGCCGTATTAACGGGAGAGCTAGTGCTCGTCAGACTGCCAACCATGAGGGACATATTGATAATTTATCTGCGAATGGTCATCGTGCAGGCCAGGACGCAGAACTCAGCGTCTCACAAACAGTCAGACATCCTCGGCCCTCTGATTCTGCCGATGCATTTAGCAATCGTGCTGTAGACGGCTCTGTGTACGAAGACAATCTGAGCTCCAACGAAAGTTCCGATGACGAATTATATACAGGAAACCGGCAAATTCAAAATCAAGTAGGCGAACCCCATGGTGGTGATGTTACATTCCATCAACTGGACGACACGGATCAGCAGACCGACGTTCACGGCCTTTTTGCAACGCCGGAACTTCTCCAGGTCGTACTACGCGAAGCTTTCGGTCCTGGAGTTGGAGAATACTCTGATGATTATTCAATCGAAGAAGTCAGCCCTTTCCAAGACGAAGAGATGGACGACGCAAGCAATGATACCTCGGGGGATGATGATGCATCGACATCAGAAGCAGCTGTCTATCAAGTGTTAAGTCGTATGTCTCGTAGTGCCCTCCCCGGTGACCCCGGCACTTTTGAGAGGAGGGAGTCGCTAATACATTTACCATCAACTCCAGCTCCACCGAATGCAAACTTTCCAATCCTTCACTTCTCCCAAACAGATATCCGTCTCATTGCTCACCCGCTTGCTCCCCACGCGAGCGTTTTCTGCGGCGACCCCCTTCGACAGCACATCACTCGACATGTTGGCTTGATCCAACACTGTGACCGCTTCATCATGGCCAAATATATCCCCGAACACGGAATTGTAGTAGCAGCCTCTCAAAAAGGACGCGCAGCAGTCATCACCCTGACCGAGTCGGAAACGGCAGGTTTAGCATTCAGAGTCGACTGGATCGTTCCCTTCGAGAGCCAGGAGAAGTACGGTGAACGTCCTCTAATTCCTCTTCTAGGCATGAGCGTCGGTCCAATGCAAGGGTTTGAAATGCCTCCTGATGTGCCTTACATCCCGCACAATGTCAGCGAGAATGACTTGGCGTTCCACTATGAACCCCTCATTCATGATGATGAACTTGATACACCTTCACAAAGAAGCTACAAATCACCTGGTACACCTATGTTCGATACTGGAGTTGAAAGTATTCCAGAACAAGGATTCCACACCCTGCATACTCTCCCAGAGAGCCATGCCAGGGCTACTCGTGCCTACCAACCGGACGAGGGTTGGCGTGGCTGGAATCCTTCCCGGCGGTATCGCTTGTTACTTCTCTATGCGGATCATACCGTTATGAGTTACGAGTTCTGGTATAACTGGAGCACAACAGGAACAGCCCACGATGAGGGGGACGAGGACGGGTACCTTGTTGTATAAGCCACATTCGCCATAATTGGCGTGATAGGCGTTGTTAAAGATTGGTTGCATAAAATGCACTCCTCTCACCGGGATCTAAACGCCCCACAGTATGGATTTGTGTTGTCTCTGGTACGGGTCATCCAGTTTACTGCTGTGAAGGATTTAGGGTTTTAAAAAGCGCTATGATTGTAAATCAGAAGATGATCCAATCTATCACTTATAGCTTTCACACTTGTATGAGACAGTATCGCTTCAAAGCAAAACAACCGACGCGCTAGTATAAATGCAAAATCCTCGTAATCGTCATACATGACCTGGACGTTGACACATAATTACAGATGTCCCAAGGAAACTTCTTTATCCAAAAATGCAATGTGTGCTTTCAGAAATCATCGTCTAGTTCGTCACTGTCCCATTCATCTTCTCTATCGTTTTGGACCAATTCCAAAAATCGCAGAAGGCCTGGTCGTCTAATTACTCCTCCAGCATCAGGCCGACCTCTTACTTCAGCCATTGCTCGTGCTTGAGCCTGTCTCTCGGCCGCTGCGGCCCTGCCTGCCGCATCTAGACCATTCAGGTTGCGTCCACCTTCGCGATGTCCAGGACCGCCAGCTCTCGGGTTGACACGTGGGGGTGCCGGGGCAGGAGGTGGGGGCTGGCCTTGTCGTCTAAAGTGATTATCGCCATCATCAAAATCCCATGCAGGCTGGTCATCGTCATCACTGCTGTCATCAAGCTCCAGAACTTCATTTGGGATCTGATGGAGAGCTTCGGCTCCATCAGGGTCGATCCCATCACCTCTCTCTAGATCCCAAAGTCGGTTGTAGCAAGAACTGGTGCCGTCATTGAAATGCCTATAAGGGTTGTCCTCCGACAGCCAGCTGGAACAGAGGTAGCAAAAATGCGTGTCGCATTTGAAACATATCATATGATTGCAGCCCATACGTTTCTGACAAGGGGCATCGCATGTTGGGCAGGCGGAGGTGTATAGCCGTAAATACTCCTCTGTCGCCTTTTCTTCTACGGACAGCTCTGCTTCCCGGCGCGGGAAACACCGTACAAGCTCGCCATGCCACCCTTTCTTGCAGACACAGCAGAAGGCATAGTTGCAGTCTTCGCAGACAGCCACGCGATCCGCCATAGGAGGTAGTTGGGCTTCTTCTCCAAGCGGGTCGAACACAGGCCCTGTATCTTCTTCATCGGAGGCATCCGAATCATCCGCCATGGGGTCAATAGGCTTAGGGTGCCTCTTTGAGCGAGCAGCACCTTGGCACCACTTTCGAGGGCAGTACACAGTCGACTTGTCCGCTTCAAGTTTCTTCTTCCGCTTCAGAAAGACATAGCGTTGAACGGTCTCCTGCTCCAGCGGAATCTGAAGTAATTCGCTAGGGCTGAGCGTTCGGTCATCTTTCTTGCGTTTCTTTGTTGGTCCTTCCGGACTATGTATGGATTTTCCTTCCTTGCCGCAATCTGGCGCCAGACATTTGACGCTATCAACATCACCTTCTGTGATACAGGTGTTGTAAAAGTCTTGAAGACAGTGCACACAAAAAACATGGGAACAGAGCAAGAGCCGATGGCAATTTATCCCTTTCTTCGGCTCGAGACAAACCCCGCATTCAAAGGTTTCCTGCTCAAACGCTTCTCTTTCGGCCTTATTGTTGAAGTCCAAAAGGGCGATCTTAAGCTCTCGAGGGAGCCTTATTTCGCCATCAGATATGTTGTCGATACCAAAGGCTGTCTCGGCCAATTGCTGGAGATGATCGATATATGTAAACACAACAAGATCCCTCCCACATTCTTCCCAGAGGCGTTTTCCATCATCCAAGAGCTTTGAGACAATCGACGAGGGCAGCCACGTAGGATCAGTGCTGAGCTTGATGATAGGAGATTGCTGGGATGGGTAGCCTCCGGGCAATTCGATCTTGAGACAGACAGGAGGGAGGTGAGATAGGACATGCAAGTCTTCATCGAGGTCCGCCGTGGCGCCTCCATCGACTGCCTTAGTTGCGAAACCCAACCCGACCTCACTGGCATCAAGAGAAGTAGGTGGGGTTAAAATAGTTGGAAGCTCGGTCTCCGAATGTTGCTGGAAACAGATTCGTAGGGGTGGGGAGGGATTGACGGCCAAATCTAGAGAGGCTTTATAAGGAGACGAAGAGTCGATCTTGATTTCTGGGTAGATGGCTGCGACGGTCGACAGCTCAACGGAGCGTTCGTCTTCAAGCAATTCGATATCAATCATATTGAGAGTAAGGCCGTCGCAACGAGGGCAAGGAAGGGGCGAACGTGTAGGTCGGGTTCTCTAGTATTGAAGGTGCGGTTGATAAAGGTGGCGAAGCGGGACTCTCTACTGGAATATTCCGGACACAACCATGGCATATGTACAGCTTCGAGCAATCATGCCTTCTAGAATTTCCGGTTGAGAGCCAATCGGGGGTAATTGCAAATGAATCTTCGAAATGGCCTTTGAATCCTAAGAAAGGACGGGACGACGGGGAAAACAGCTAGATCATGGATTAGTAAATGACTAGTTATAGATTAACGGTGATAAGCCGTGAGTTGGAAATCATTCTGTGGCAACGGAGAAATACGGAGAATCGAAGGGGGAGGGATCCATAATCCTTTCTTACCTACTCTACAGGTTTTGCGACAAGTATAATCAAGGAGGGAATGGAGCTGTAAGACGGTTGAAATTCTGGCAGTGGTGAAGGTCAGAATGAATGGCCTGCGGTAGTATTATCTTGGTCGAGGCAGATGGACAGAACCAGATATCGAGTTGAACGTGTGAGGAGAAGTGCGTCATGTTTCGACTAAAGGAAAGAAGGAATGTAAAATTAACGAGACGTTAATTGATTTCTTCAGTTGCAGATCTAAAAGTGCAGCAGTGACTTCGGAAAGAAGACGAGAGAAGAAAGAGAACATGGAATTGGAAACAACTCATAGACCGGGGAGAAAATCATGTGGATGTAAGACTTCAGGCATTATTTGCTGCCCGAGTCCTTTATTGAGAAGTGTTGGCTGTTTTTTATTTTACGTTTTTATCTTTGATTTTGATTTTGAATTTTTTTGCTTAAAAAATAAGCTACCTTATTACGATTTATTTTTATTATTATTTGCTTTTTTACTCTCGCTCTCATCTCATCTCATTTGACAATGATGAGGCACTACTTTTTCCCCTCCCCCTCATTTTGAGTGCTGTTTTTAAAAATCAGTCGCCCGTGACTGGCATGGAGGCAAAAGCGGCAAGGGTCACGGACTCCCGTATGTAGTACCTTGAAAAAGGCCTTAGTGGCAAGGGGGCTTCTTTAATCCACGGGTTGATCCATGCTTGGTTTCTCTGGGATTCCAAGAATTCCCGTCCTATGTATAACCCCAGGACTCTAGAGATATTCTCACTCTCATGATGCCTGTCAACCAATGACCGTTGTTCATTCATTTACCCTACAACATATCTGTTTAATATATTTTATAGCTTCTCTGATACTTTCCATTTTGTTATCAGTAGTCGGGTCTTATCTCGTTCGATTTGTCCTCAATAACGTTGACGAGTTGAGGCTTTGGCACGCCAACATGACCGATACCCCGTTAGCATCCCTGTCCTTGACACATGTTCATTATGTAAGTTGGTGCTTGTTACTTCCGGACTTCGAATGCTCGAGAGACTGACCAGCTATTCACGTCTATGATAGAATCCCAGCGATCCTCTTTCCTTTTTATCTGCCTGGCTAGCCCTTGTTCCCCAGGCACTATGTGTATCTTATATCACCCTCATCTGGGCAACGAGGGAAGTGGAGGTGCTATTGATGTTTGCGGGACAGATGGGTTGTGAGGCATTGAATTTTGTGCTGAAGCGGATAATCAAAGAGGAGAGACCGAAACGTACGTCGAGTGATGAAGGGCCAAACCTGGCTGTCTTGGATTGCTGACGTATATCCTGGATATAGAAATGTTTGGTAAAGGCTACGGCATGCCGTCGTCTCATGCTCAATTTGTCGCTTACTTCGCCGTGTATCTGGGACTCTTCCTCCTCTTTCGACATAGCCCGACCCCTTCGCAATCCGTATCGCCATTTCACCTTCTCATACGGCTAGCGCTTGCCGTAGGGTTGTGTGTTGGCGCCAGTGCGGTGGCCATCAGTCGCATTTATCTGAACTATCACACACCCAAACAGGTCCTGGCAGGATGTGGGGCTGGTATTGGATGTGCCTTCGCCTGGTTCCTTGTCACAGCATTTCTCCGGACACACGACTGGATTGATTGGACACTCGATCTGACTCTATCCACACGCCTAAGATTACGAGACTTAGTGGTAAGTGAAGATCTCACCGAGGCCGGATGGCAACGATGGGAAGAAAAGCGGAAATTGAAGCGTCGAGGACATACTAGTAGTGCACACCGATTTCCGAAATCAGACTGAACGGTATAGATGTTTCAGCTATGTATACTTCGTCCCTTAGAGTTGGAAGAAAGGCTTTGCAAATCGTTGACTGTGATATTACCCTTGGGTTTACTCCTGTTAGCATTATCAGTTCATTCATTATACAAGCGATGTGCATGTGAGGTCGAGATTATATGAGTGATTTGCTCCTAAACCCTGTTGGATAGTCCGCGCGTGTGAATAATATAATCCTCACCCATGATGACTGAATATGTCAGAAGTTGTATATGTTCAATAAATAAAGCGTGTATCAATGATGTAATATGCGGGATCACAGTATATTCTTAGAGGAGGTGAGGACACTGGCATTCGGTGAAAAACGCTATTGGCATGGAAATAAAAGGTAACCTCTATGGTCCTCGGTATATATCATAGATTGCAAGGACAATAAAGCGCGGTGATGATCCAGAAAAACACTGAATGATCACCCCGCATGTCTGAGTTCCTTGATATACTTCGTCATGGTGTCTCGCACGTGACCGGTATCGCCCGCAGATCGCCATGTCCGATTTCCGTCGCTTGGCCATCATTTATCATGAATAATGCTGCGGAACTGCGCTTCGTCAGAGCCGCCAAGAGACACCATGTCTCCTTGATTTCACTTAGTAACATGTCAGACCCTTGCTCACTTCAACACTCAGGTATATTACCCAAACATCTAGTTCATCTACCTGTTTTCTTTCCCTCTTATCTTTCTTACGCCAAGGACAGATACCCCTGATATTCTTAAGCACTTTACATCTAGTTGTTAGAAAAGACGAGAGGTCATCTCTCTGATTAAAAAGATATGGATGACACGCCAGAGTCTACGGATACGGCAATGCAAGAACACCACATTGTTAAGGCAGATGAGGTCGACCAAACAGGAACTGATATCAGCCCCGTCCCAGACGATCAGTTGATGGAAGAAGTCGCTGAAGGTTTACGGCAGGAGCAAGTTTCGAGAAGCATGCCGTCTGCCACAGGTGGAGTTCCCACGGAGACTGGAGCACCGCATCGGCGACCAGAGTTACGTCGGGATGCTGCAGCTCCGCCGCCGCCTCTACAGCCTCCGCCTCCAGCTCCGGTGCAACAGAACTCAGAGCGGCCTCCAGACTCGTTGAGCCTTGCCCAACTTAGGCAATTAGCACAGGAGATGCCTAGAGTTGAGCAGCCAGCTTATGCATTTGAATATGACGATTCCCAGCCATTCGCAGAAGAGATCGAAGAATGGTTTCAGTACAGCGAGTTTGATAGGGCCATGCTGATGGGCATGAAATCATCGTTCGAAAAAGAGTGGACTTCCTTTCTCGAAAGTGAGAACACAGTTTCTTCGCAGTTATCATGGATAGATACCACTGATAACCAGCGAATGGCGTTCATGGCCCATATTATCAGTAACCTACGAGACCGTGAAGTTTCGATGCGGATTGAAGCTCTGGGAGTCATTTGTTATCTTGTGACAGGAGTCTGGGGTATCACTGCTGGAAGGGCTCTAGATGATTATCCTGAAGATCCGTCTCCCAAAGAAGCTGCAGATGTCCCGAAATTTAAGTCATTACAAATCAGATGGATCGAGTACAATACCAATCTGGTTCATGAAAGCTCCGGACTGGCGCCGTTGTTCGAGTGCCTATGTCGTGTTTTTGAAAGAAATCGCGCATCACATAGTGCCGAATCAGATGGCGCTATGCCTGAAAGCACGAGCCCAGCATCTTTCGCTGCCTTAGAGCGTGAAGCAAACCTGGTTCTTACTGCTTATTACATGATCGTGGAAATTGGTAGGAAACAGGAGGCCCGCGATCCGTGGCGTGCACCGTTAAGGGATGCCTTGATGGACTTGAAGCCGAATCTACTAGTATATCTGGTTGACATTATTGCACGCTTGCGGTGGGACGACTCTGCTAACATTCCACTTACGAGAATAATCCTCTTATTTTGGAAGTCTTTGCTCCTCTTCTTTGGTGGAAGTAACGATCTGAAGAAGGCCAAGGAAGCAATGGAGCCAGCATTTAAGGAAAGAGATAATGATACATCTCGGAGGACGCCTTTCCTGACTGCATCGCCTCTAGATTATCACCTCTTTCGACAAGAGATTACATCTAAATACCCGGCATACAACCCGCCACCACCAGTCGTTCCTCTGGAACTAGAAAACAATTCAATTCTTCCTCCTCTTCCCCAACATCCCAGCAGAGCTACTTCGTCTAATGGTCTCTTCTCTGGGGTCGGTCCATCTGTCGCGGGTGGTAATGGCTCAATCCTCCACCAGTCAGTCCATATCGCGACACCTGCACCTTCTCCTCCTCCGTCACCAATTGGCCCAGGCGGTAAAGCGGGCAAGAAACAGAACTATCAGACAAACCAAAACTTCCCCTTTATGTACCCGCCCCTAGATGTTTCCAGCAACGATATCGGTGGAAAGGGTACAACCGAGCTTCAAGACGTGCTTGTAGGCAAGAGGTGGGAAGGAAGTGATGTACCAGCGTCAATCATCGAGGCCGGAAAGCTTTTCTCAACCCACGTCAAAATGACAAGAGCGATGCGACAACTCTGGGAAGAGCGAGAACGGTTCATGAAGTATGATCGCGGCTGGTACCTAGATGATAACGGAACCGCTTCCGATGAAAACATTCCCAATGAACTTGCAGAAATTTTCCAGGATCTAGATGTGAAGAAGGAAAAGCAGGCTGACCCTAGCCCTAGCTCATCTTCCGAGAAAGAAACCGATGTCGAAGATATACAACGGCGTTTAGATGCTGTTGAGTCCTTCTATGTAAGTTTCCCCCCAATATTTACCAATATGAGGCATGACTGACAATTGTTTCAGACGCAAGCACTTGTGCATTTGCAGTCCATTACTATCGTATTTCTGAAGATCATCTTGACGAATGTCAGTGCTATGGTAAACCAGATCCAAGGTGGCCAGGGGATGAGGTATGAGCACTAGCTATGGTCTGCGTGCGAATGTTAAGCTAACATGTCCATAGCGATAGCTTCGGTGTAAACGGATCCGGGCCTGGGTACGGGGCTGTGGCCGACGATCCGAATTCGGATGCTGCTATTGACGAGCTTGACAATATTCGACTCCGAGAAATTACCGGGAAAGCTATTTCCGGGTCTCTGTTACTTTTGGTGAAGTGGTTCAAGAGATCACGTTAGTTCATCATCCCTGTCCAAGTGATATGCTATATTGCTAACCCACCCTAGACATATTGAAGTTCGAATATATGACGCAGTTGTTGCTCGACTCCAACTACCTGCCCTTAATATTGAAGATGTTTGCTCACCAAGATATTGATCAAGCAGTGGCACAGAAGAATGACCGCGAAGAGCTGGGGTACGCACACATTAATACCCGATTTATACTAGCGAATTACTGACATGGACAAGCTTCTTCTATTTCTGCCATCTTCAGTCGAACCAGCCACCAGAACCGCACCATTCGGACGAGGATTCGAGTGGGGATGAGGCCGTACCTCCCCCAATTGCTCGGCATCGACCGGAAATGGCCCCAGGAAGCACTTCGGTACGCGGACCATCCCCCGAGGAAGCCATTACAGAGTACACGGAAGGCCCTCATCGTCCTGAGGTCGACGAGTTGGGATATCCTACCGCACCACCACCCAAGGAGCCGATCACCGTGTTTTCGTTCCGAAATTTCTTCTCGGCTATCAATTACTTGCACATCATGCAGAAGATTACTCGTGACAAGGCCCACAGATGTCTATTACTGGTGCAGTACAAATCTAGCACCATACTACGCAAAGGGCTCAAGATACCAGATCCCTATCTGCGATTCTACACCCTCAAGCTCTTCAAATCACAGGTCCCTTACTGTGGCCGCAAATGGCGCCAGAGCAACATGCGCGTGATCACCGCCATTTACCTTTACTGCCGTCCTGAGTTGCGAGATGACTGGCTGGCAGGATCCGACATCGATGCGGAGGTAGAAGAAGCCTTGCCGCTTGAACAAGCGCTCCGCGGCCTGACACACTGGTGGCATCTGCGACGGTACAAGGACGTGATGGGTGGTGAGCAGGGTGCGTCGCTCATGGAAGAGGAGCGTGACTTCTTTGTGCGAGAGCTTGAAGCGATGGGCTGGGGATTTGCGGGCGATGAATTGCTCAATGGTGTCAACGACGAAGCTGAAATGGCTGCTGCTGGTGGGCCGTTGGCTGAAGGAACTGAATGGGACGGAAACTCTATGCAAATGGAAGGATGGTGAGGCAATTTCATGTTGAGAAAATCTGTGTCGTTATTATAGAGTATTTATGACAATCATGAATGAAGACATATACCCCCAAATGAATGGTTATTTTACGTCGAACATCATGGGCTACCAGTATATTTTAAGTGTAGAGGTATTTGACCAGTTGGAAATGATGTTTTGCAACTGCCGATTATTATCGATAAGCAACGACCACGTGATCATCGCTGCGGCAACTTTTTTTTTGCGGCAGAAACGATCGTTCTCGCAAAGTCTAGCCGGACAACCAAGACCACTCTTTCTCTCCTAACCAGGGTATTTCAGGCCATAGCTGTGAAATCGCTGGCCAGCTCCAGTCAAGATGTCGTCGGACGAAATCGTTTGGCAGGTTATTAACCAGCAATTTTGTTCCTATAAGCTGAAGTAAGTTGGTGAAAATACTTTCCTATATCATAAAAAAAAAGGGAAGAATCAACAAGATGGAGGATACAACTCTCCCCAAATAAAAACCTATTTAGCTAACAATCCACCTCCAGAACAACCAAAGGCCAAAATTTCTGCCGAAACGAATACAATGTCAGCGGTCTTTGCAACCGCCAGTCCTGCCCACTGGCCAACTCCCGCTATGCTACGGTGCGGTCGGACCCCGAAACAGGCGTGATGTATCTCTACATGAAGACCGTGGAACGCGCGCACATGCCCAGCAAATGGTGGGAACGGATAAAGCTGTCGTCGAACTACGCCAAGGCGCTCGGACAACTCGACGAACGACTGATCTACTGGCCCAAGTTTCTGGTGCACAAGTGCAAGCAGCGTCTGACGAGGTTGACGCAGGTGGCCATCCGGATGAAGAAGCTGGCCAAGGAGGAGGAGCGACTTGGGGAGACGATTGTGCCGAAGTTGGCCCCTAAGATCCGGCGGAGAGAGGAGACGCGCGAGCGCAAGGCTGAGTCGGCGGCTAAGGTTGAGCGGGCGATTGAGAGGGAGCTCATCGAGCGGCTGCGCAGTGGTGCTTATGGTGATCGGCCGCTGAATGTTGAGGAGGGTATCTGGAAGAAGGTACTCCGGGGCTTGGAGCGCGCGGGTGAGGGTGAGCGGGATGAGGACCTTGATGATGGGGAGGAGATTGAGGAGGAGGAGGGTGTTGGTGAGGTGGAGTATGTTAGTGATCTTGACGAGGAGGAGGATTTGGAAGATATCGAAGATTGGTTGGGTGCGGAGTCCGGAGACTCGAGTGATGACTATGATGAGGAGGATGATGAGGACGAGGACAGCGACGAGGAGAGCGACGAGGGGGATGCAAGTCACAGTGAAGATGAGAAGAAGAAGCCGGCGCCTGGCTTCAAAAGGAAGCGCCCTGCTCCCCAGCCTAAGCCCCGGAAGAAGGGTCCTCGGATTGAGATCGAATATGAAACCGAGGGAGCTGGTAAGGAGAATATCTACGCTTGAGGTGGAGACCTTTGGATTGTGAGGGACAAAAAATCAACTAAAAGCAAAAGAATTTTTTATGTATTCCGCACGGCGTTGTCTGGTTGTTGTATCTTTGAAGTCCGTGTCATATCTGCTACGCTCGGGCATCATACCCAGTCTCTGCATAGTTAACAAACACCCTCCTGGTCATGCAGATTTAATATGATCTTTATTACCTTGCTTCAAGGTTTTATGCGATTTCTTGTCCAGTGGAATAGAAAGCATCCCCAATAGGAGCCTCAGGCATCCAAGAATTATAGAGCCAGGAGGCCTATAGGTTCTATTAGAGCACGGCTTCCCAACCACATAAAGCGTGAGGATCTCGATTCTCATAGCTGGAATGCGTGTATCGTGGACAGTCAATTATCATGCGGTTCCCATCAACCCGCTCAAGTTAACCTAGCTTTATCACGTACTTAAACTAAGAACAATGAATGGAAGCAGAAGAGCTGATCATATAAGTAATATCACGATGCAAAGGGACCACTATGTATGTTTCTCTCTATTCCATTCATCTAAATCCTCCATGACCACGCTAACCGAGCAGATGCCGAAAGCCCCAGCAACGCCAGCCCGAGAAAAACCATCTCGAGACCAGAAAGGCCCGCAATGTTTTGTTTCGGCGTAAAATATCGAAACTACAGCCGTACTCAAATTCGTTAAGCTGGTCATAATGCCGTACCCAAGTGGGATAATGACCTCGCCACCTGTTTCGCTAGGTCCTTCCGCCCTATCAGAATTATCGAGGAGCTAGTCTGCGGGTTGGAATGTCTCTTATCCATCTTCAACAACGGTGTTTCTCTCTCGGTTAGACGGGGTTTGCACCGTTGCTGAGCAGGACTCGGCGACAAAGAGAAGACAGCGCGCGAGCCCACCCCAGAATGTCACGCCGTAAAGTGCATACGCTATGCCAAGTAAACACAACGGAAAGATATGCCCCACCCTATAGAGCAAGACAAAATGTGCTGGTATCATAAGAGTCGTAGTGACGATGAGGGCCCGCGGATAGTTTCGAAACCATGGCAAGTCTAGCAACAGCCCAAATGGCGGGACGAGAACCCCGAAAAGGATGTACGGGTCACGACGTCAGCTTTCGAATGCAAGAAGAAACTGGTTGATATACCTCGTGACAGCTCCAGGAGCGCGCTGATCTCCCCGGTAGAAGCATGCAGCTAGAAACTGCTGCGCGGAATTGGTGAAAGTGTTGATACCTCCATAGCCCAGAATGCAGATCAAAGTCAGCTGCCAGAATATGCGCCAGGGTAGTGAGGAGGACCCGTCCCTCCCCGACCTGCTGCAAGGCCAACTCGAAGAAAGGTAGGACCGTGTTCGGTGCTGCATAAGCGTTGTAAAGAGACGAAACTAGATAAGTGTACTGGAGGTTTGAGAGCGCCAGATACTTTTGTAAAGGGACCGACAAGCATGCGGGAAGGTCTTGAACTGTCGGAATTAGCAGTGCTCCAAAATGAGGCCTCCCCCATCAGGGCCTTGAATCTGTGCTGTGGCCAAGGTCGGCATACCATCAAACTTGCAGGACGATTCCCATCTGTGAACTTCCAAGGCATTGATCAAAGCACCTATCTCCTCAACATAGCCCGGAAGCGGGCGATGGCGGAACAGGTGCACATCAGTACCACGTTCGAAGGAGACGCCCGTCAGATCCCTGCTGCGGATGATTCTTTGATTTGATTATACTGTTGGGAAACTCCTTTGGGTACTGTAGCGAAGAGTATAACCTGCAAGTCCTCCGCGAGGCCCATCGAGTCCTGAAACCGGGAGGCATCTTCGTGATCGACCACGTGGATGGAGCCTGGACCAGATCCAATTTGAGCCAATGTGGATGGGAGTGGCTCGATGGCAAGGAAAATCTCCTGGTCAGTCGAGATATCGTGATAAACCTAGAAGGTCCTTCCGGCCGCCAGGATCTGTTCTATTCGGTCCGGCTTTACGACCTCGACGAAAGGCGATCTCCTGCGGAATCAGGACCGCCCATGCAGGCGGAAGATGGGAGGCAGGTCATGGTGCCGAAGGGCGGCAGTCCTGTGGACTTGGGTATGATGGAACGCAGACAGTTGGTTGTTGCCCAGAAGCCAATCAAGTTCACCGCTGCGGATACCTTAAGACCTTCAAGACGCAGACGCCTATGTCCATCCACATCTGGTCCAAAGCTATAACCCCAAGAAAGGCAGGGGCCTGCAAATGTCTGCGTTTGTGCCATCCGGTGCAAAGATCCTCGCAGATTTACCATACGCTTTAGTTCCCTCCGTAGAACCATCTCGAAATGAGGCTCTGCTATTGTGATTTGGTGTAATGATGGTTATTGGACTGCAGACCAGGCCCGCCATGGCTTCGAGTGCTCTTGGTTGAAGAGTCACGGAGAAAACCTTCGTCGTAAGGTCAGTACGACTTTGCCATGCTTTGGATGTTTATGCGCTTGCTGGCAGGACGGCCTTTAGAGCCGCAAGCTGGGCCCAAGCCGTCTCAGCTTTACCCTGGGAAGGTCGGTTCAAGGCGCGGATGGGATTCTATTGATATCCTCCGCGGCAACCGGGAGGCGTGGCCGGAGGCACAGATTCAGCACTGGAAAAGGCTAGTTGAACCATATCTGAATGATAATAACCAGCCACGACTACTGACCGTTGATGAATTCGTGGACCTCGTTTGCAAGGAAAAGGTCAACTCGTTTGGGCTCTATCCAGGGGATACTGCGATGTTTCCCTTGCCGGATCCGCCGATCGAATTAGGCGTGGATTACGGGTTGGGTGTCTATCCAAGGCCAATGATTCTCAACCATTCCTACATTCCAAATGCGAGCCTCCCTGTGGATATTTAGAAATCAGCACATACTAAACTAGATCACCCATGGACCGGACGATCGTGGGCGGATGGTTCTCACTACCTCGCGAGATATCGCTCTGGCGGGGAGGTCCGCATTGGCTGTTTCGATCTCTCTAAGCCTGTCAATCTTAAAGCACGACAGAAGCGACTTCACGATCTTTTCAAATTTTCCTGTACCTGCGAGAGGTGCATTCCGGGGCAAGCTGTGGAGGCATCGTAGTAATCCTGATGAACATATAGAAAGCAATGGCTTCGAAGCCGAGGAACAAGAACTTTGCAGGATATTTATGTATATATAGACTTCATACACGAGAGCATGTTCCTCGCTAATCAGATGTTACTGACAGCACTTTAATGAGAGGAAAAAAGGGAAGGATAAAGGGCTATAGTTTCTATGTGTGTGTGTGTGTGTGTCATTATTTTACGGCCGCAGGCCCTGATTTATCCCATCCTGCCCATTCCCTAGTGGGACAAAGGCCGCCAGGGGGTAAGCACTGGGTGTCATCAACTATATGCTAGATTTATATACATGAAATAGACTCTTTGGCGCATTCACGTAGCTGTCGTGGTCCAGCTCAGGCCTGCAAGCACAGGTTATATCTTGATGCCAGCTGCAGTGGTCCGCCTTGACTCCATGACCCGCCCTACCTCTCTACTTTTTTTGTATAGTTTTTGTTATTATTATATATATTTTTTTTGGGGGGGGAGGGGGGGGTGGAAAGGAGATATGAAGCGACTGCAATCAAAGAAAAGTTTATAAGGAAGCAGAAAAGGAAGCAGAAAAGGAAGCCCTATAGTTTCTATGTACAGTTATGTACTTGAGGATAAGCGCGGGACTCACGTGCTCGAGTGAAACAAGCGAGTGGAGCGCCAAGTGGTAATGACTTAATGAAGCCAAATTAACCTCCTGGAAAGAAAAGAAACGTGACAAGAACTCCTACTGCTTCCTCCCTGGGCGGCTGTTTATTGTGATACTGTGGCAAGGCAATTGTCATTGTGCTTTTTTCTTTGTTCTAACGGCCAACTTCAACTCTTTCCTTTGGGTGTCTCTGGTGTTGTCGCATTCATTTCCATTAACACCGCAACTTCTCTTTTCGCCAACCCCCGCCACTATCCGAAACAACCTGGCTACCTCTCCTGAATCATTGAACTTAATAAAATGTCTTCCTATTTCTCCTCCCTCACATCCTCGTCGGCGATTTCTAATCTCGGTACTCGCCTGACCTCCCTTCGTAGAGCGATCACTCTGGGCGACGAGGCGGACGATCCGGATCATGAGGACTGCTCTCACATCTCTAATGTTCTACGCGCGTATTATACCGAAAAAGGCCGACCATTTCCCAGTTGGCTTCCACCGAATCCCAAAGCTCCAACACCGTCACCAGCCCGGACCATTGCGACAACTCAGATACAGCCCGGAGCACATGGTTCGGCACCCCAAACGGCGATGTATGGGCGTGGTAGCGGTGGTGGGTTGGGTGATCTGTGGGGGGACTCGGCTTCGTCACAACCCCCGGCTCCCCAGACGGCTAGCTTACGGCGAGGACGAGTGACTCCTGGAAGTATGGGTGCGCCGTTGGCAGCCACCAGCAGTGCACCGCCGGGATCTGTAGCGACACCGCCCAGTCAATCGCCCGCTCCGCCGTCCTTGCAACCAGGCGGAGCGCGGCCATTGCCTAGTCAGCGCGGGGGATCATATCAAACGGTTTCGGGGGCCATGTCAAGTACGCAGCCTCTGGAGCGGGCAGCCTCGGCCCAGGAAAGGCTTCGGGCTAGGTTGCATGGAGGCCGGTCGCCTAGTCCCGGCCAGAACCCGAACAGTCGGCCAGTTTCACCATATTATGGAGGCGGAGATCCAACTGCACGGAAACCGGTTGGGGGCAGAATGCGATGAGGATGGGGCCCTTTCAAATCTCTAGCGGTCTCTGTGAGCTGGGTCTACCGGGGAAAATAGGAAGAGAGGGAAAGTAAAGGATGGATACCCTGCCAAGAATGACAGGTACTGCTGGTTAGTGTCTGTTTGTCCGGCTGAGAGGATGATGGGTCCTCAATGTCTGGTGTTTTTTCCTTGGCTTTTACATTCTTTTCATTTCTTTTTTTTTACTGTTACCTAATAAATGTAATTTGGCGCTACTGATCTATGTACATACAGTGCCTTACCTAATGCGAATTGATATCATGTGATTGCAATAGGGTGGAAGAACGAAAAGCCACTTCTTGTGCACCCCATAGCAGGGAAACAGAACTACTTAGGTAAATGAATACTGAAACTCATGATGATTATTCCACCACCTTCTCCATCTCCATCGGACAACATGATCAATTGGGAAGTCTGAAAACCTTACCGGCATGGCAACCTTAGCCGGTCGACAGCCCACGTTTCCAGGATTCTAGTGGAGGGAGACTCCACCAGAGAACAAATCAGAAGCCTTGTGGTAACCGTGGATCGACGGACTAAGCCTTTCCTGGCTGAATCTTAACTTGGGTAATGAACGAATGAGAGGCTCGGGCAGGACAGTTCCTCGTGCTGGGCGTGTTTCTTCTACTTTTCTCTCCGACGACGGTCCATAAATCCCGCATTCGACGCCATTCGATTGGATACAAGGGTCAACTCTTATATAGGAAAGTCGGAGACTCGCCGAGGTTGTACCGTCACCGGGTTCGGGTTCTCATGGGTTTTTCCTGACTTTTCTCAATTTGGTGGTCCTTGCCCTCCACGGGGAAGGTGCATATACCGTGTGGGGATCGGCACCTCTACTCAAGTTTTTTTTTTTCCTCCCCTTCTCCAGCCCATGGTCCCGATGGTCCCCCTAATGCGGAGTGACTCCGGAGTACAGTCTCCGTATGGTCCCCAACATTCCATGAAGCACGCCCACACACACTCTCTCCATACTTTCCCTCCTTACGGAGTACTCTGCACCTCTTATCCCTGACATTCCATACTTTTTATTTTTCTCAAACCCAACCAGATTTCATTCCTAAAACTAACTTTAAACCATGACGTCTCCACGATCTCGTTGGCTACCAATCTTTCTGATTGATGTCCTTTTAAAATTTCCTTTTTCTTAAGGTTACTATGGAGTGCGGTTCTGGCTCCTGTACCGCTTCGTTGTCGGTTTCTGTCCCCACAGTCAGGTGGCCCATGTACCCTACTGGTACGACAATAGCCTGAGCTTCATTTATTCTTCCTTGACTCGGGCGAAGAAGAATGGAGTGACGTGCCTGATCATGGTCTTATAAGTCCCGTGCTTTCTTGTCTCTCTCTATACTTTTTTCTCCCCTTTTCTCCGATTTTCTTTTTCTTCTTAACTTGTCATAAGTACTCGTGGATGGCCTAATGTCCACTGTCCTTCTCCTCTAACTCTGGAGAACCCTAGTTGATCTGTCTGTTTTCCTTATATTACAAGCACTATACGCCACAAACACCACTCTTGTGTCTGTGAGACCCTATAAGCCTATAACCTATCCTTATATTTACCCACTAGAGGTGGCACACATTCACCAACCTCCATCATGGGTTCACTAAAAGATGTTGAGGCTTCCCATGATGACCACAAGGATGCCACGGCAGTGGAGATGGACGATGTCCTACAGGATCCCAAGGGCTCCGCCGCGTTCAATGAGGCTGCCATGGATGCTGAACTTGACCATCTAGAGACCCAGCTGCGTGAGATCAAGCCCTCTCGTTTTGAGGTCACCATGTCAAACCCTGCCTTCTTCACATATATCCTAGTAGCGTTTGCCTCCTTGGGAGGTCTTCTGTCCGGTCTAGATCAATCCTTAATCAGTGGTGCCAACCTATACATGCCCGATGACTTGCACTTGTCTGACTCGGACAGTAGCTTGGTTAACGCCGGTATGCCGCTGGGCGCTGTGGGTGGTGCCCTGATTCTGTCTCCTGCCAACGAGTACCTGGGCCGTCGTATGGCTATCATCGTTTCGTGCATCCTCTATACTATCGGTGCTGGCTTAGAAGCCGGCGCGATCAACTTTGGCATGATGTTTGCTGGCCGTTTCATATTAGGTATGGGTGTTGGCTTGGAGGGTGGTACTGTCCCTGTCTACGTCGCGGAGTGTGGTATGTATCATGCAGAATACTGTCTCCACCGAGTGCATTACTAACTAAAAAATCTAGTTCCGGGCCGGATCCGTGGTAACTTGGTCTCGCTCTATCAATTGAACATTGCCCTGGGTGAGGTCCTCGGCTATGCAGTTGCTGCCATCTTCATTGATGTCAAGGGCAACTGGCGCTATATTCTTGGTTCATCCCTGGTTTTCTCGACTATCCTTCTTGTCGGAATGCTTTTCCTGCCCGAGAGTCCTCGTTTCTTGATGCACAAGGGAAGGCCGGTCGAAGCGTACGGTGTATGGAAGCGTATCCGTGGCTTCGGCGATGCCGATGCCAAGAGTGAGTTCTTGGGCATGCGCCAGGCAGTTGAGCAAGAGAATGAGGTGCAGCAGCATACCAAAAAGTTCGCGTGGATGGACTTCATCACCAAACCCCGTGCCCGGCGCGCCATGGTTTACGCGAACGTTATGGTGTTCCTGGGTCAATTCACCGGTGTCAATGCTGTTATGTATTACATGGGTGTGTTGATGTCCAAGATCGGTTTCGACAAACGGACCAGTGTCTTCATGTCTCTGGTTGGTGGTGGATCCCTGCTGATCGGCACAATCCCTGCTGTCATGTACATGGAACGGTTTGGCCGTCGCTACTGGGCCAACGCCATGCTTCCAGGCTTCTTTATCGGTCTCGTCCTGGTTGGGATTGGCTACCAAATTGACTACAATGTGAACCCAATGGCCGCTCAAGGCGTCTACCTCACCGGCATTATTCTGTACATGGGTTTCTTTGGCTCCTACGCTTGTCTGACCTGGGTTATCCCCGCCGAGGTGTTCCCTACTTACCTCCGTAGTTATGGCATGACTACCGCCGATGCCAACCTTTTCCTTTGCTCTTTCATCGTCACCTACAACTTCACCGCCATGATGAACTCTATGACCCGTATCGGCCTCACTCTTGGTTTCTACGGCGGTATCGCCGCGCTCGGCTGGGTCTACCAAATCCTCTTCATGCCAGAAACGAAGAACAAATCCCTGGAAGAGATCGATGACCTGTTCTCCAAACCTACTTCGGTCATCGTCAAGGAGAACGTCAAGAGTACCGCCCAGATCATTCGTGATCTCTGTTGCTTCCGGTTCAAGAAGGTCTTTAGCCCTAGTCCTTGATTCAACAGGCGATCCCTGTTATCTTGGCCTGTCTTGGTTCTTGCTACGCCCTATGCATTCCGTTAGGAATACATCCACTCCAACGAACCAAAAGCAAAGGTGATGAGCAATGCTCTGTTATGATCTGTATGCATTATGCGCCGATGTTTGTATGCTTTGCTGGTTGTGACTCGCAACAGAAGATTATCTCCTGGTTGTCATTTACACATACGCCATCAACCTCACTCTGTATAACAAAATATCCATATAATCTAAGAGAACCCCTCGTTTTTCTATTAAGTTAAAACTTTTCCCTTTTTAAGGGAAGAGTTGATCACCTAAATCGAGCACAGTATGTAAACCAGTCAATTTCTAATATGTATATAACAACCAAAGTGGTAATCGGAAACAAAAGTCGAGAAATAATGCTGCGACCGAAATGATATTGACATACGATATAAAAAGGAAAAGAAGCGCTCGCTCCCAACACCTTTCGACCCGATGAAACTTCCCCCGAAACTATAAAAACCCCAAGTAAGAAGGAAAGAGCATATAAAAGGGAAAACGGCTAGAAGGCTAGCCCCTCACTTTCCGATAACTGGGAGGATGCCAGGATCGTTGAATCAATTTCCCAGCCCAAACGGGTATAACAGACACAGCGCAGACAGCGCAGACACGCCAAACCCAATCCACGGTAATCACGTATCCTAGATCGAAGTAGTCGCCTAGGAAGGGGACGCTAGCCGCGTAGACAAGGGCCGTACCCAGAAGACTGAAGATCATAACTGGGTGCCAGGTTGTGATAGCGATGGCGACCATGAGGAGTTCGTTGATAACTAGGGCTGTGAATGATACGCTGATAAGTCGGGGCCCTGTGGTTGTGTCTAGGAGGATCTGCGAGAGGCCCTGGATTACGGCGCCTTGGTATACGGATATCAGGACCCAGGTGAAGAAGGAGCGGTAGCTTAGACTGCGGCCGGACCTGAGTTCCTTGTATAGTTCCGGGTAGAGGTTTGCGAGGTGTTCGTCGACGTCGCGGTCAAAGACGAGGGAGAAGACGGGAGCGTTGGTGTAGACGGTTGCATAGCCGACCATGAGCCAGTTAATGAATAGGCCCTTGGGATCGAAGTGGCTGGCGATGCTGTACATGGTTTGGCAGGCGCTGATGATGAGACCGCGGTGCATGATGAACTGGGCCAGTTTAGCGGATCGCTTATAGGAATTGCGTCCATGCCAGACTAGGAGTTTGGTGATGTGGTGGAACTGCGTGATGCTGAAATCGGCGGCAAGGGAGGCCTGGCGTCCCTCTTTGCCGACGATTCCGATCCCCACATCGGCCGACTGAATCATGGACACATCGTTTCCACCGTCACCGATGCAACAGACTCGTTTCTTGGTATACTGACGGATCAAGTCTGCAACTTCGGCTTTCTGAGTTGGAGAGCACCGGCATGCAACTACGGCGGGTAGCAAGACGGCAACTGATATGAACGATGATCGGAATTGATGAAGCATGAGAGCGAGAGACTCGCCATCAATGAGCAGGCAGCAGTCAGTTTTATTGCGTAGAAAATCCAAAGCTTCCTGCGCAGTCGATTTGTCTTTGACTTTAGCGACAGTATGTATGTACTGTCCTCGGGCAACCAGTTTTGCAGAAATTGCCACACAACGTGCGGTTTCCACCTTGTCCCCCGTCAACATCCAGATCTTGATGCCAGCGTTGCGGAGAAGCTCCAGCGACGGCTTAACGTCCCGTTGCAAGCGGTCTTCGACGCCAGTCACCCCAAGGAGTTCCAGGTCCCTTTCAAGATACTCACTGACCACCTTGGTCATCCCGATGACACGGCCCTGGAGAGACAGTGAAGCCTGTTTATACTTTGCATCAAATTCCTGATACTGCTGCAAAGATAGCCGTTTTCTTCCCACCACCAGGGTACGCAAGCCCTCTCGAGCCATGTTGGCTGTTTCCTCATCAAGCCAGTCGTTTGCTGCAACAATGGCGGACATAACCGTGTCCGCACCCTTTTGATAGAACCATATCTCACGCTCTTGTTTGGGAGAATCTAAAATCCCATCATCCGTTTCGAATTGTACGATAACGCCCATACGCTTGCTATCCGAGGTGAAAGGAAATATTTCAAGAATGCGGACACGGACAACAACACTTCCAGTATGAGCGGACTCGAGCACTATCGTCTGGCGATCACGATAGGCCAGCTTGAGTCCAACCTCCTCCGTATAACGGACAATCGCAATTTCATCTGGGGAAGAGGCCTGATAGTTTGTTACTTTCACGCCATCCTCTTCCTCGCTTGTGGGCGTGACATTGTGACACAACGCAAGGGCTAGTATAACATCTCTGACGCGCGAGCCTATCTCTCTTCGTGTACGGGGCGCTGCCCCAAGTCCTGTTTGAGTTCCAAATGCAGTTGAAGGGGTGGTCAAGGAACTACCAGAAAAGCTCTGTTTGACATAAGAGGCCACCTCCTCCATGGCGTCGTTTGCATACGAGACAGTGCCAACGTGTATCTTTTTCAGCTCCATTTCTGCCATAATTAGTTGACCAAAGCCCCAACCAAGTGTGCACGAGAAACTCACCGTTCTGAGTCAGGGTTCCTGTCTTGTCGGAAAGGAGGTATTCGATCCTACCAAGATCCTCGGGTATGGTGCTTGTTCTTACGACAGTATCAGGTATATCCTTGTCTCGTTCAATAAAACGGCCATACACTGATTTAGCCATGTCCAAGTTGACACGCAAGCTCATGGGTATAATCGTCGAGAAGAGAATGAGATATATCATGATTGCGACATACCACACTTTATCGTTAGTGGGCTGAAACCCTTCCAAAGCAACCAAGATGACCGACAGGGTGAGTGTTAGGGCGCATAGTATCTTGGTCAAGTTGTTAATCTCATACTCTAACAACCCTACTTTGGAGCGAGATGGGGATGTTGAAAGAGCCGCTCGCGTCTGCGAGCCGGTATAAATAATGGCGGCGTATGTTATCGTATTTGATGCAAGGACAGTGTTGGCCCATGCCGTGTTATCAATCGTCAGCGGCGCAGATTTGGCTTGTGCCGCTTCGTTACCAGAATCATCTCCATCATTTGTTTTGTCGACGTGGGGATCGTAGAACCCAGAAGAAGGCCCTAACTCAATAGTGCCGATAAATTCATTTACACTCTTACCTGGTGCACTTGCAGTGATTTTCAGCCTAGCAAGGTCCTCAAATGGAAGGTTCTGGGACAGTACGGATGGTAGTCTTAATTTCCAGTCCGTTTCACCGTCCAACTGATCCGTGCGAATGAATGTATCACTAGCGGAAGATGTATTCGTCGCTTCTGCTTCTGTGCCCGAGCTAGGTTCTGCAGCAGATCCTTGATCCGGCTGAATGAGATCTGCCGATGTCTCTTGAACGGAGTCCTGACGAGCCGTATCATTCGAAATGCTTTTTAAGATCACAACGTCGGCGGGGAGCCGTTGATTCTTGCGAACTTTCAAGACGTCACCAACTTTTAGGTCTCGAGATTTTTTGGTGATTTGCATGGCATTTTCGATCTCGGATCTGATGTCGCCAGACGCAGGGCCCGTCCTTCTTCCGAGGGGCTTATCGAATGTTATTACAGAAAACTCCTCTGCATTTGCCTCTGCATCCCTTCTCCGCCGGCCGATGTCATCCAATGCTTCTTTCCCGAGAGATATAGAAACAACGAATGCTAATGGCGCGATGTAAGTGGACATATAGCCTATTCGAAGCACAGGAATAATCTGTGAAAGGGCGACGAGCAGGAAATAAATGTTGAAAAAGAATGAGAATTCGTTGTACAAAGTCCGAGGCAAGAAACTCCACGGTGTGTATTTCGCATTAGAAACAATATTTGGTGGGTATTTGGACCTTTGCGCCTGTCCTACGAAGATATCACGTGGAGGCTTCACTGCCGTGTTTTCACTCTCATTTGGCGCTGAGAAGCCAAATAATGAACTTGCTGCTTTAAAACCCGGGAACTGTAGTCGACGACCCCTATGCGGCGTCCGGTCGTCATCAGCGAATGACCGAGCGGAACTCTGCCTGCGTTCGTCTAGCAGTGGCGCATCGGCCTCATTATAATTGCGAGAGCTCGCATGTGACCCTCGAAGCCCATTGTCGTCTCGGTCGTCAAGTAGACGATCCATGTCCTCTGACCCCCTGTATTTCCCGGAGTTGCTTTGTTTCCATATTCGATCCCTAACACCGAAGCGCAAATTCCTCAGCGTAATCCCTGATTCATGGTCTGTCTGCCTGGTTGGATCCTCCCTTGAAAGTCGTGATTGGATTGTCGCCGTACTTGGATCAAGCTCCTCCAGGTCCAGGTCGTCGTCCGAACCGGAATCACCAGCAATGCTGGCACGGCGGTGGTGCTTTAGATAATCGGATGATGAAGGCATGGTGAATAGAGCACAGACGAATGCGGTGTAAAAAGCCACATTCAAGGAGCAATCCTCAAGCTCCCGCACTGGCAAATGATATCATGTCACGTCGAGTCGCATCCAAGGCTTTTCAGAAGGACCATTTTTATTGCAGTGAGGGATGGATTCGGTATTCGATTGCGCACGGCGTCAAGAGTGTTACCAAAATTATTGATAAGCGGAAGCGACTGAGTCAAAGGGCTTCCGGAGATATATCTGTGATTTCTTTTTATTGCAAAGAGCAAGGGTATTCGTAATATCGAGGGATGGTGGCCTAGATCATGGAGATGTTAATAGTTTAGTCAGGTAGGTAGTGGAGCTGTCCAATCACATGATTGGATGGCTGCGAGAGCAGGAGGCGTGTATTATGTGGCGTTTCAATGAAATAAGTGTGGTGTGAAATGGCGATGTCATAGGTCCCCCGGGTTGTTTATTGTAAGGACCACTGTCCTCCTTTAGGTAGACTGAAGAAAGGGTACCTAATCAAAGTATATCTAGAGAATACTTTGTTAAAGCTAATCACGTTTATAAAATGCTAGAATGCTGACTTCACTAAAGAACACCAACTTGCATGAACTAAATTGATTTGATTTTATCTAGTGTAAGACTACCTTGAAAGTATCTATTTCCAGGATCACAATGGCCCCACATTAGGCATTAGGTATTATTTTGGTATGCACTGCCATACACACGTGACAGAGTAACGGGTTAGGTGGCCCTTGTGGCCCTTCCGCCCTGGGACAATGATAACCCGCCCCGGATGATGGTCACGTCCTAAAGGTCCGATAGGTCAATAGTACCTGTCCTGTTAGGACAAGTTGGAGTATCATCAGAGAGAATCCGGAAGCCCGTCACGGAATCAGCTGTTGGGATTCCAAGTTGTGATTTTCAGTGCTTCCTGGATATGCAGTCATGATCCCGTATCTCTTTTAATTTTCTTGTGATGAATTCCTATCGCAAACTTTGTACATTTTTTATTTCATGTCTCACTAATTCAATAATTATACGCCTTTGCCATTTGCCTCGTCAATCATTTCAGGGTGAGTGCTTTTGGAAACGTGTCAGGCGACCTGCTTTACGCTGACATTTACCACTAATTAAGATCCCATAACTAGCAAGCATGGCACTTAATGAAATATCAGCCGCCTGGCATCCGGCGCTCAGGTCTGACGCTGGTGAACCCTCAAAGACGCCTGTCTTGGATGACTTTACACGAGACTCGAAAGATATCACACCAGAATCTACCCCCGAACTCGGGAATCCTTCCATTGCATATCCAGAGAATGATCCGCAGAGTAGCTCTGCGTTACCAGACACTGATACCTCTATTGACGTGCAACATACAGCTGCCCCAGACGTAACGAACCCGGATGCTCCGTCGCATGCTGACCAGGACACAAATCAAGAGCCCTTTGCGCAGGAGGAAATCCAAGATCTTGTTAAGAGCGTACCAGCAACCGCGGACGAGCCCCAGGTTGCCGAAGTTCCTAAGGAGAAGGTGACCACCTTGGAACCTGCGTACGGGAGCGACGGGAACGGGCCGCTTCACGAAAGCGCGGCCCCCTACATCCCGCCTCCACAGACGGCAGAGGAACCTGTTCCGGCAGAATTCAGTAGTGCAGCAGTTCGTGACGGCGATGGCACTATTTCGTGGCTCAACGAACATGATGTCACGGGTGATTTCTCGACTGCCAACGGGACTATAGATTACGACGATCATGCCTTCTTCGGAAGCCCTACAACTGGAAGTACTGAAGGCGACTTTTTCAACCAATTGAGAACGCAAACTAAGCCAATTTATATTCCACCAGAAACGGAGTCTAGGTATGAAGAGGGCGTACCACTGTTGGACGATACTGTTGAGTCGCCAATCCAGCCTTCTGTGAAGGAAGAGAGCCAGATCGACAAAATATTCGAAGGCGACGGCGACGATGATAGTGAAGCATTTTTCAGTGAGGTTCAAAAGTCCGTACCAATAGTTGAAGCAGAGCCACCAGTCCATATTACGCGCAAGAGCACAACGCAAGTAATCGGTTCACTTGACGTTTCTCCCGACTCTCTGACCAGTGACACGTCCCAAACTACTCAAGAGTTCAACAGTATTTTGGCGGCAGCTGCGTCTGAAAGCTTGAGCAAGGAAGATCCTCTCGATGACGATCTGGCTGCAAGATGGCAAGCTGAACTCGCGGATGATCAACCAGAAAAGGCTTCTGAAGATGACCTGGCTGCTATGTGGCAAGCAGCACTTGACGACGATGACGACTTGCTTCTAGAAGATGAGATTGGCGATGAGTCAAACGGGAATCAGGAACCACTGTGCCAGAACGTTAATGGAATTGCCCATGAGACAGCTTCCGCAGCTCTTAGCAGTCCCTTTGGCACTCCGCAGAGCTCTGCGAGACCTCATGCGCATATCGCTTACACGCCACATCAGCCGTCGACATCAGACTTACTACAAGGAATACCAGGTATTGCTCCTCAAGCAAGCACTGCTCCGACGCAAGGCTACTTTGCATCCGCGCAACAGCCACAACCCGCAGCGAAGAGGGCAGAGAGCTTCGCGGAACGCTCCAAAGAAGGCTACAAGTCACCCTATGATCTGCCAGAGGATCTTACTCTTCCTCGCAGGCCTGTGGTCACCCATAAACCAGTCGTTGCGCAACCTAGTAGTATACCACCCCCTGCTCGAAGCAGTAGTATTCCGGGGCCTCCTCGAACGGCGTCGCCAGGTACAGCTGTCCCGGCGTCGAAGAATTTCTATGAAGAACTACCTTTGCCGCCACCTAGGCCAAAATCTCGGCCCGCGAGCTCAGGGCGCTATACCCCCAATGCTAGTATAGTACCACCACCATCTCATTCACATCCGCCTCCCCCGGCAAACTCATACGCGAGTCTCTCTCCTGCTTTGCAAGACAGTGGTGTCACCAATTCTCAATCGCAGTTGCAGCAGCCGGAACGGCTTGATCCGTACGCGAGTCTATTGGGCTCCGGTGCTCAAGGCGCCCCAACAGCACCTATCGCCGCATCACGATACTCGCCCAAGCCACCTACTGTGCATCCTGGAACCAAGCCTCCGTCAGCCCCTAAATACTCCCCTGCACCGCCTCCGTCTGCTGCTGCTGCTGCTCCTCCACCACCTCGCTCCCGTTATGCTTCTCAGCCACCTAGCATTTCTAGTCCAGGGGCTATTTTGCCGTTTCAGCCACGAACTTCAAGCCCGTTGGCTCATCACGAGAAGGTCTCATATCAACCTCGAGGGGACGTTGCTCACCAGTCCTCCATAGAACCAGCGGCTAGCTACGCTCCCAATAGTGTGCAGCTGCGCCCGAATGAGCAGAGAGCTGCTGACTCTTTTGCAGCCCATGGGGACGCTACAGAGCCGACTGCTGTAACCGCAGCTCCTACAAACGTGCCGGTAACTCTTCAGCCGACCTCCCCACCAAGGAATCCATATGCTCCCACAACGTATGTCAATGAATTCTCAAAGCGCGTTGCTCCTATGGCAAGCCCTCCATCAGCGTATGCGCCGCCAGGTGGTGATGCGCAATTCGTCCCACCCCGCAGATCACAGACCCAATCCCCTAGCCAGCAGACTTCGGCTCCAGGGTTATCTGTGCCCTCAGTAGATCCTTTACAACGGCCTGCTTCGGTTCATGGCCCTAGTTCTCCGACAAAGTCTGCCAACCCTTACACGCCCTCCCAAGTTTCTATTCACAACCGTGTCCCTGCTCAACTACTTGAGTTTCTCCCTCCTAATGATGGGCAGGAATTGGACCCCCTTGAAAGATGGAAAGGGGCGCCAATTGTGAAGTTTGGATTTGGTGGCTCCATAACATCTTGTTTCCCCAAACACATACCTCGGTATACCGCTGGTCAGGCCGCACCAAAGATCAAGTCTACCCCAGGAGAAGTGAAATTATGTCAACTCAATGATTGGATACCTACCACCGACGGTATTGTGCAGCATCCAGGGCCTCTCAAGAACAAGTCCAAGAAGAAAGATCTGCTTGCCTGGCTTTCCAGTAAGATCGCAGCATTCGAAAATGAGGGTTTCTCGGAAGCGGCTCAGTTGCATCCTGACTCTCATAAACGACACGACGAGAAAATATTATTGTGGAAAATTGTTCGTGCGTTAGTCGAACATGATGGTGTCTTGGAAGGCTCGGCCGATGTCGAGAAATCCTTACGCTGCATTATATTTCCTCATCTGCAAACTGCTGATTCTGATTTGACTTCCAGCAGTACGCTTCCAGTCGTTAGTGCTCTCCAGCCATTGAACGCGCCCTCTCAACCTGATGCTACTGACTGTCAGTCAATGGAAAGCATTCGTAATAGTCTTCTCGTGGGCAACAGGGAAAAAGCAGTATGGGATGCAGTGGATAATCGTCTATGGGGCCATGCTATGATAATCGCATCAACACTCGATAGATCTGTCTGGAAACAGGTCGTTCAGGAATTTGTTAGACGTGAGGTGAAATCCACGGCTGGTAATTCGGAATCGCTTGCGGCTTTATATGAAATCTTCGCCGGGAATATTGATGAAAGTGTTGATGAGCTTGTTCCCCCATCGGCAAGAGCAGGTTTCCAAATGATTAGCAAGGTTGGCGGCCAAGGGCCGTCTAAAAGTGCCCTTGGTGGCCTAGATAGCTGGAGAGATACGTTGGGACTAGTCTTAAGCAATCGCAGTCCTGAGGACCACCAAGCACTGTCAGCTCTTGGTCGTTTACTGTTATCCTACGGTCGGACAGAAGCCGCTCATATTTGTTTCATATTCTCTCGAGCCGCGATATTTGGCGGTGCAGATGATCCACAGACAAGTATCGTCCTTCTCGGAGCCGATCACCAACATTTACCCTCCAACGTTTTGCAGGATTCTGATGCAATTCTACTAACTGAAGCATATGAATACGCTGTTTCAGTTTTGGCGGGCTCTCCTACGTCCACCTTACCCCATTTATTGGCCTTCAAGCTCATTCATGCTTGCTCTCTTGCAGAGCAAGGTCGCAGATCGGAATCTTTGCAGTACGCTGACGCGATTACAGCGGCTCTCAAAGCAACCACAAAGCAATCCGGCTATCATAATCAACACTTATTTTACGGGGTAGACGAACTCTCGGCACGCTTGAGGCAGACAGCCACTGACAGTGGATCTTCTTGGATATTAAGGCCGAGTATGGAAAAGGTATCTGGCTCAATGTGGGCCAAGTTCAACAGTTTTGTAGCTGGTGAAGATAGTGACGCCGCTTCGACGGGTTCCGGTAAAGCTGGAGATGGAGACATTGGACCGTTTGCTAAAATGGCTGGAACACCAACCGTCAGTCGGTCGCCATCCGTGACAGACTTCGGACCCTACTCTATGCCCGCAGGACAACCGGTTCCAGGTAGTGGCCCTTCACGGTATCAGCCGAACAACCAATACGTTCCCAACTCTTCTCCTGAACAATATCGCGCAAGACCATCTCTCGATTCTCAGAGATCGTCGTCGTTTGGGTTCCCGTCTGCGCAACGACGAGGTTCTCAAGAGCCATCAACACCTGTTGAGAGTAATATGTATCAGGGAGGTCCGCTCTATGGCTCTCCATCTGCCTTTGGTTACCAATCTACCCCCCCTCAAACATCGTACATGCCTCTTGCACCTGTTGAGGAAGACTCGGCCGCTCAGCCATACCCTGTCGACTCTGCCTCTATGCAAGGATCCCCTATGAACGTGTCTTCCTATCAGCCTCTTGCCAATAATTCATTTGGTCAACCTTTTGATCAAATTCCGGCGACAGTACCTGACTCAGGACCGGCCGGCTACGTTCCACCCGGTGCTAGTTACGGTTATGAACCGCCCTCTGTCGAAATTAACGCAGTTCCTGTATCGGAGACCTCGGAAGAGCCCAATGGCCAAGATTCTTTGAAAAAGAAGAAATCTTTCATGGATGATGATGATGACGACGAGGATATGGCAGCTCGTGCAGCCGCTATTCAGAAAGCGGAGAAGGCACGCAAAGATCGTGAAGCCGACGAAGCCTTCAAAAGAGCTGCAGAGGCTGATGGTAAGTTTTCCTTTTGGGATCCATAGCTGGCCGTGTTACTAATTCTGTCGCACATAGCCAAGAGACCTCCACCAGGAGCGAAGAAATCATGGTTTGGCGGATGGTTTGGAGGGGCCAAGAAGGAGAACGAAAATTTGTCCCCGGGGCCTATTCGTGCCAAGCTTGGCGAGGAAAACTCTTTCTATTATGATAAGGAGTTGAAGAAATGGGTCAACAAGAAAGATCCTAATAGTGCCAGTGTGTCTCGTGGCACTCCGCCGCCACCAAGGGGACCGGCGCCTCCTAGCAGAAGTGCCAGTGGCAGCAGTGCACCACCACCTACGGCAGGCACTCCATCTATGTCTCTGGCGCCTGATAGTCGGCCCTCTTCATCTGCAGGTGCTCCTATATCATTATCAAGCAGCCCAGCACCTCTCCCGCTGGGCGCTCCGCCGCCTCTGCTAGGTACTACTTCTCGATCAGTCTCTACGGGTGCAGCTATGCCCACTCCGCCCCTCAGTTCGTCCGGCCCTCCACCTCGGCCTGCAACATCGTTGAGCCATGCCAGTTCGATAGACGACCTTCTCGGAGCGCCACAGGCACGTAAAGGCGCGTCTGCTAAAGGACGGAAGAAAGGCAGGTATGTTGATGTGATGGCAAAGTAAGATCACTTGCCTTATAGAGACGATGCCTTCATCTTTTTCCCTTTCCATTTTCTATTTTTTCCCTTTTCTTTTCCTTTGTTTGTTTGAATATGTCTTACGATTTTTCTAAATATTGCCTCATTGTTACTCTTTGCCCGCCGTGAAGCGTATCTGGCTTTCATGTGTTATAGAATTCTTCTATGACTCTGCACAAAAGTCTTGCATAGTGTGTTAGCTCGACGAGAAACACATCCTTCTTCTCAACCCTTTGCTCGACCAATGTTCTTTTCTGTGTACTTTAAATGATTGCATATGCACTACATACAGTGTCCAGTGCTTGCCCTTATTTCCCCCTTATGGTTGCTTTTTTACCCTTCTGTCTATTTGAGATAACTAATTTGGCTTTGAGTGATGTGGAAAACCCGAACTAAAGGCTTCTACGGTTTGGAGTGTCACGGAACATGAGCTTTTATTATCTGAAATATTCTAATATCATTATAATGATTTTACCCTTCTAGCTCTCAAACAATGTGCTCGTCTATGAAAAGCACCTTTTTCCATATAGATAGCGATCGTAACATTCTTCACCAAATGCATTCAGCAGTCCCTATCACGCTGCGTAAGAGTTGATATAATACTGTCACTGTTAGTCTACTCTTTCACCATTCCTGTGTGAACCAAAATCTCAACTCACCGTCAAACAGGAATCTTCTCCATTCCAACTCCCTGGTAAGTAAACATAAAGAATCAGCGCCGTCTCATGGACGAAACCTATATGCAAATCAGCATTGTCAGCAGTAGTAGCACAGCAGAAAGGGTCTCTTCCTTCAGAGCATCGTCCACAACTTACATGCAACAACCTTAGGGCTTAGTCTTCCAACACTTAGCACTTTTCCCCAGTCCTTTCCGTCAATTCTCACTTTGGCCCAGCCAGCCTCATCATCATCACTTAGGGCTCTCATCCGCTCACTAGGCAACTGCTCAATTTCCGTCTGAGAGAGTTGACCCGGGTCCAGCGCCGGGTTAACCAGATCCGTCCAGACACTAGAGATACGCAAGGCATCCGTAGCAATGGCCAACTTGAGCGACCCGTGCATGTTAGCCGACAGCTCCAATTTGGGTGACACGGCGGAGATAACCGCCGAAGCAGAAGAGCCCTTCGAGTCAGTCGCCAACTTGGTGAATCGCTCGGAGATACTCTTCAACTGGGACAAACTGGGCAAGATGATGTGCACATCGGGGTCACGGCAGCGAGGCTCATGGAGTCCCTCGATAGCGGACTCATGGAGAACCTTCACAGGGATCTCTTGCGTGATGACCGTCTCGCGTTCCCGCGGCCCGGAAACGGTTGGTGGTCTAGATGCAGTGGCTGCCTGACCTGCGGGACCGGCGTCGCCTTCCTGAGCCGGGCCGGGGTCAGTAATTCCTAGAGCGTTGGATCCGGTGGTCCAGGATGATGCATGGATTGTTAAAGCCAAGAGAGGGATATTGCCCTTTTTGGTCAGACGCAGTTGGGCTGACGTTGCGGCCACTGCAGAGCGGAGAGCGCGGTGGAGAGCTCCAATGGGGACTTCAAGGTTGATAACCCCGGAGTTGGATTCTAGGATATGGTTCGATTCATCGAATATGGCGTCCTGGGGGTTTTTGTTTAGTTCGTTGCTCAGGGCATCCTTAGGATGACGAAAGGAAACGCACGTACCACGGGTAACTGCGCCCAAACTTGGGTGCCTTGATCGGGGATGATGGTGAATCGGACGATTCCATCTTCTAGTCGCATCCAACATACTTTTCCCAGTGATGAGAGTGATGCCGTCAGCTCTATAGATAGGCAGTGATGATTAGTATATCGCCGAGGATAGATTCCATTTGGGGGGAGCACAAGGCGAAGTACGCGACAACATCACGGGACAACGTTGCACAAGAACGGAAAGTATTCAGAGGAGAGAAGAGACGTGGAAGACAATACGTACTAGTAAAGGTTGCAATATTGGAGAGTTGCGTGCGAAATCGCATCTTCAATCATGGCATAAGGATTGACTAATTGATTGATTGATTTGCCATTTGCATTGATCTTATCGTCGATGTTCCCTTATCGGCGATAATTTAACCCCGACGCAGAGAAACAAACCGAACACGAAAACACGAAATCAAACCTTCAGTCAGAAGAATATTATGGAATATTCCTTTCTTTTGGTTATTTTAATGGAAAATTAATTTCTTTTCCTATCTAAACGTACTGCCACAATTCTACTTCCTGCTTGTTTACAGAACAGAACATGCAATCACTTCTCTTCGTCTATATATTTTCTGCAGAGCACCTGATCTACTCGCTACAAGGATTCCTTCCATTTTGGGATCCTGTATAAAAAAATCTCGCCGCAAGAGACCGAAATATTCTGTTCCAATGTGCATTATTACTCCTTTCCTGGAGAACGCTTCTAGACGTTCGATGGGTGGGACAGACGACGCACCTACCATTGGTAGTGTTTCAAATCATCAAAGCAGTGGAATGAGGGACGCGGAGGAAAATTCCCACGTGGCTCGCGACAATATCTGTACAGGGTACAGAGTACATACAAGGTTCAAGAGCAGCCAGTCTTACGCCTGAATCATTTTTTCTTCCAATCTACGTAGGTTAGAGCTAAGGTTTACCCTAACTGGCTCTAGCAGAGGTCAATGCCAACCTATACCAAGGGTTAATTGCGGTCCTTGTTCCTTACCTGAGGAATAGCTCATAGCTTAAGCCATGCCCACTGGCTGTCTCAGTTTCAGATCAGTTGCCGAAGGTTGGAGGGAGGAGCAGCCCCTTGTCTTCTGCGCCAGGCCTTTGATCATTCATCCTATCATATTAAGTTAATCGCCGTTATGCTTTCAAGGCACTTTTCTAGCCCTTCCGCCAATATCCTACAACCGTTCTGGAAGGGAGCTCGCTTTTCTCACCACAGCAATCCTGAATGGACAGCAATGCAGCTATTCGCCCTAGGAGGATGGTTAACACACAACGGCAGCGATAAATTTGTCCTCTGTGATGGTTGTGAATGGAAGAGCAAAGTTTATGGAGGTGTGTCAGTGATTAACTAGTGCGATATGCAAGGGGTGTCGATCATACTCAATCTACGGGGATGCTCAGCTCTTATCGAGAGAAAGAGGCCTTGCGTACCTTTTATTCGATGGTAAGCTTGGACTACAACCGATGTGCGCTTTGAACAGAGAACAAAGCTCAGAGGGATATTACCGTGATGCACTTGTGATTATGGTGATTTCGGAGCTTTTATGAATTGAACTGGGAGACAGAACTTTGAAGATATCTAGAGAGTCCTGCAAAGATATGCAAGGGCGAATAGGTGCAGAGTCGTACATAAGCAATGTTTCAATCTTTAACGTGAGAAACAGGTATCTATTAATCAGGCTTAGAAATACCTACTCCCAGCAGAAAATCTTTCTCGACCTCATGGACAATACTGTGTCTTTATGCTGGTCCTATCACCAGCAGGGGATTAATGCACCGAGAGTTTCCACCGATCGCCCTTTTTCTTCCTATGTCGGACATACTGTACGTACGTTTGACTGTATGTTGTACATAGGTACAGGAAGAGGCCTGAGTCTGCATCTCGTACAGCATTGGATCTGGATCTAGACGGGGAATTTAGCTTTTTCTTTCTGTTGTTTTGATTTTCACAGTCACTAATCTCTCGGCAAGTACCCTAGAAGGAAGGATTCGAGTGAAATGAGAGACTACGATTCAGAATAAGACACGAAATCAATAGTGTGCAATATAACCAGAGGAATAAATAGAAAAAGTCCCCCTTTTTGGCAGGCGGAGGATCCACCCGTGACCAGCCGCGCGCGCCGCTTCCCGTTCGGGCCAAATGGGTTCGTCCAGTTAGTGAACTTCTCATTCCAACTCACCTGCATACTCTCTCTTCGAATCACCGTCATCCGTGTCATTCATTCCTTTTCCGATAGACAACACTCTCTGCAGTTATCATCCCACATTCCTTTCTTTCCAACCCAACTGCGCCGCTGCGATCTTTTCCCTTTCCCTCCTCTCTCCTCCCTCCTCCCCCCAGCCTTCCAATTGTGATCTATCGATCCAATCTGACCTGCAAATCCTCCGTTTTATCTTAACTCTTTCTCTCACTCGCCCACTCCGAGTCTTTCTTTTCTCTTCACCACTTAACCCTTCAATTACCATCTTATATTACTTATTATTCTTAATTCCCTTTTCCATTCAACCCCACACATTCCTCCACCCACACTGCCAACCGTTGTCTAGCTTATCTAAACTCACCTCGGTATATCCGGAACAACCCCTAACGGTCTCACCTCCGCTGTCGTTTCGGAGTTCTGCAAGTTCCGCATCTCAGCATGCTTGCTCTTCAGCGGTACACAATCTTTTATATTCCTGTATCAGCAACTCCACCGCCGCTTACCAAATCTCGTTATTGATCCCATCCGTATCCGACCCGAACTCCCTGTGAGCTGTTTGCCGGTGGCCGTTCTACTCCGACATGGCCACCTGTCGCACTAATCCTATACCTCCTCCAATCCACCTTCCTGCAGCGAGCGTTGCCTCCCATGCAGTTTCGCCATCTCCATTGCCAAACCGATCCACAATCCCAAGCTACCAGTCACTCGACCCATTACTCGCCAATCTGTCCCCTGAGTCCACTCTCGAAGCGCTTACCACGACTGACGCTGTGCCGAAGAACGAACCCGCTCACGATATCCTTTCGAAGAGCATTTCCCAAGTCTCCGAAGCGGAGCGAGCCCTAGGCATCCGCGCTGCTGTTGCGGCACAGAATCTAAGTCTATGGTATAAAGAGGTACAGACGTGGGAATGGCCGAAACGCACGGATGCCCAAATGGGCAAAGGATTCGTCCCCCCTTCTACTACGAGGGCCGATACTGTTGCGCCAGAATATCTCGGTAGCCTTTCTGCAGACGTTGTTACCCAACACGAGCAACGGATAGAGGAAATTCGGGATGGGATGGAAAGTTTAGGCGTCGATGAATTAAAAGAACACGTTCTTAACGCCCACATTCCTTCGCGGTCTCGGCCATCGTCATCCAATAGCAATCTCTCCGGGCCCCCTTCCCTCAGCTATGTGCAGCTAAGCGACTTCACCGCCGTCATCACTGCCACCATTTTACGCGCTCTCCCACTCCTCTCCCGCCTGAATAGCCTCCTTTCCACCTGGGAGGTTCGGCTATTAGTTCTCCGCCAAGTACCTGGGCTACTATGGAGCCTCCGCCTTGCTCAAACTGAACTGAACTTCGCCTTGAACTTGCTAAAGTCATCCACACCTCCCGGCGAACAAGATGCCTTGTATTCCAGGTCAAATTATCATGCCAAACGCGCCGCGCTAGAAGTGACAGTTCTTTCGGCTGGACGACGGATGGACCGTATGCTGGACGCGCTAGAGGGCCGAGAGGATTCGTTGCCTGAGACCTGGATTGATGAGTTAGAAACCATCGAATCCGGCTTTGGTACTTGGGTCATGGACGCCGAGAAGCGGATAGTTGAGAATGAATGGCGGCGCATGACGGCCAATAAAATGCAACCCAAAGACCACCAACCTTTACAAGATCAACCAGCCCCTGTATCAGATGAATCTAGTGACACCGAGGACTTTCTTGTCCATATCCCCGAGCCATTTCCCCAAGCTGCCCGTCCGCCTTTGATGGAAACTATCGATGAAGAACCCGGAAGCCCTATCGAGGCTCTAGGAACCTTTGGAACCAAGCTTGATCAGCCACACGCTGTCTCGCAAAGAATTGAGCCAGTTTCCTCTCATGGGTCCGACACATCGTCCACTCCAGATAGTGCAAGAGCGACCAACGATGACTCTGAAGCTAGTGGAAATCCACCTGAAGCCGATACCGTAATTGAGCCGATAGTCGCTCCGACGAGGAGCACGACCGACAAAAACAAAATAGTGCGTGATGTGTCTTCTCTTAGTGAGAAGGTACATGGAAAGGCATATCTGGTTCATGTCGAGCAACCCTCCGAAGAATCTACATGCACTGCGACAGGCGAGGACGCACCTTCCTCTGACCTCAACGTTGAAGAATTAGTTCCAACCGCATCATACGAAAATATTCCGCCGAGGGAACTAGAAGCCGTGTGCGGACTCTCGAACCAAACAAATGATCCTTTCGTTGCCCAGCACGGGGGGGAACCTGCGCAGACAGAACAACCTTCTCGGGTCAAAATCATCCCCAGCCGTGCCTCTTCTCCTGAAGCAATTATACCACTAACCAGTCCAGATTCGCAAGCAGAAGCCGGTAGTGTTGTAGTGCGGAAATCAAACAGGGCAATCGATTCGCCCGATCTGGAAGAAACGCTAGGGTTACACGGTAGCGAAGCGTCGATGGTCTCTACTACGCCCAAATCCATTGATGAGGGCCCTGGTCAACTACAGACGACCCCAGTTGAGGGTGAAGCAGCAGTATTGCCTAGCGTCAACGTAGAACCTGCTCCCACCGATGTTGCTGCCTCAATGGCGGTCAATGGAGATAGCTCACTGTCGTCTCGGTCCGACAGCCCTTTGACGGAGCGTTCTAAGCCTGCTCCCTCTTTGGAAAATGATACAGAAACTGCCTCTCCATCTCCGAGGCAGCCTTTGGATAGTCCCATCAAGCTTTCCAAATCCAGACCAGGACGCTTGAATCTCGAGGGAGATGCGATGGCCTGTGGCCGACGAATATCCGGCGCGTCAGCATGTTCTTCCGACTATCCATCCCTTGTATCCAGCCCGGACGTTCGTGGGCTGGGTACCGTATCATCAAATGGGACGCCCAAACTTATTGAGACTCCTCCACTTTTCCAGACAGACTACCAGCATTCTGGTTCAATACCTACTAATAGCGATCACACGCTACGGGAAGACCGCTTGCTTCGTTTAGAAAGCCAGAAGACTCCACCAACGTCCTTACAACACAATCGAGCTCTCAGCCTTCCCCTACAACGGTTTATCAACGAAAGACTGGATTTGGACTACGAGGATGAGTCGAGTGCCAATTTGGCCGTTCCGACTCTTGATAAAAAAGCCTCGAATCTCTCTTTGAACTCAAGTACACAAGGCAATCACCAATGCCCACAATCACAATCACAATCAAACAAAAGTCGCTACTCCGCCCCGCCCAACAGTGTTGGACGCACAATAGGTAGGCATTCTGGGCCTCGCGAAGAGGGGACACCTCTAGGATCAGATAACATTTACCGGAAACAGCCCAACGCTTGGGAGCGTAATAAGAGCGCCTCCACGTCCTTGGGGGATTTGACATATAACGCTCTGTCGCCCGGACCACCTCTCCATTCAATAACCGCCCGCGTCAAGAAGCAACTGACCACACACCCTAGCCTTGAAAGTATTGGGGCATATAAATCTACACTTCGCACTACTGTAGAGACCTTAACTGGTACAGTAAACGAGAAGTCAAACTCTCGGCCATCGACCGCGGGCAGTCAGATAAAAAGGCCCAAGGACCATCTGGACGAGAAGATAAGCTCCATTCTCACCACCATTCCGGCTCGCATTCAATTGATGTCGGCCGAAGAGCGTGAGCTCGACACATCTTCTGCATTATCTTCTTTACCCTTGAAAGCTCGAGAGCGCTTTCGCTCCATATCCCCACAAGGGTCACCACGCAGCGGCACGCCCACTCCATCACTTACTCTAACTCCCGCCGTTTCTCGTAGGAGATATTCTCATACACCGGAAGAAAGCTCCGTGAAGCTTTATCATTTGCATCAGGGTGGAAAAACCGCTCCAACTAAGCTTTTCGTCCGTTCAGTGGGAGAGAATGGTGAGCGCGTGATGGTACGTGTTGGCGGTGGCTGGGCAGATTTGGCTGAATATTTGAGGGAGTATGCTGCGCATCATGGGCGTCGACATGTCTCGGACACGCCTCGTGTCGAGGTTCAAGGGCTATCATCCCGTGAATCAACGCCAACCTACACGCCGTCCGGAAGCAGGCTCCCTCGGTCTGGCAATGGGCGAAGCACGCCGTCCCGACCACAATCCGCTATCAGTAATCGACCATCATCTTCGCTAGCGGTTCGCAAGACACGAAGAGCTTCGAATGTCTCTGATATGACAGATCTCAGAGCAGCAAGTACCATCGAGACACTGAACCTATCATCCTCTCCTATGTCAACTGTCTCTTCGCGCAGACGTTTCTCGACTTCTTCCAATACCTCATTCGGTGCGGCATCAACCATGAGTGATGCTCGCTATGGAGCTATCCCACTTGGGTTGGCAGGACCGAAGCCGCGGTCTAGATACGCCCCTATGAGCGCAGAAAGTGAGGCGTGGGTGGAAGATGTCCTTGGCCAAGCACGGAGAAGTTCGTCCCTAAGACCATTTGCTTATGGTCTCTCTCCTCCTGATCAAGATCACATTGGCGAAAGACTTCCCACTTTGCCCAAGTCCAGAAGCATCAGTGATATTGGGAAAGCCGGTTCAAGCAAGCGAGTTGTCCTTCGCGGGCTTGGCAAACGGTAGTATAAGAATAAGTCAACTCTCTGCTCTCTTCCTATCACCGCCATACCTTTAGCACTATCCCATCACCTCCTTTACTTCTCCCTCCTTATCTGATTTGTCTACTAGCACTGGCGTCCGCTGTTTGTCTGGGTTTCTTTGGCTGAGAGGATCGTTTCAAAAAAAGTATCAGGCATTTGCATTGCTGGTTTTTTTTTTCTTTTTTTCTTTTTGGCATTCTTCAAAGGGGTTCTTTCATCTTTGACTTCCTCTCTCCCGCCTTTTTATCATTCATTTTCACAGGCATATACACGGGCATTATGATCATTGGCATATATGCATGCATTCAAGCAAGCGTTTCGGCTTCCTTTTTGTGTCCCTTGTCTGTTGACTTTTAACCATTCCATTTGCAAATACCTTTAGATACCCTCATATACGGTGCATAACTTCTTCTGTGGCCGCTCCTGTGATTATATTATTGAAGAATACATAGAAGTATCAAGAATTGATTGAATATTTAAGGAAATTTCAATATTCATTTGTACAACTACGTTCCGTCTACTTTGTCCTTGTAGGCTAAAATTTTTCATACCTTGTTGAATCGACTTGAGACTCCAAGTTAGACATAGCCACCCCAAAAAAACCTTGAAAATAATCAAGTATATATTGAGAAAAACGCTAACACGAACGCCGCCATACCAACCAAACCAGCCACGGCTATCTAGCAAGGAATAAACGACCGATTCATAAGTCCCGAGAAACGCGGAGTACGGATGTAGAAACCAAAGTCAAGTCTTTGAGCATGAGAGTCCATATTGAAACAAATCGTAAACGCTCAGAATACTTCGCGATAATCTGATTAATCCGCCCATCAGGGTACAGAATTACGCACAGTACAAAACATTATTTTTGTTCTTGAACGTGGTCTTGCCGTTCAGATGGCTGCTGACGTTTCCAAGGAATATTCTTACTGAATAAATCTCTCAACTCCGGAGAGATGACTTTGGAATTGGCGCTATCGCCTTGCGGAGCACTGGGGCCGGAGCTAACGCCGCTGCTAAATCCAGTGCTTGGTGGTCTTTGTGGCGACTTTCCTTTATTTGCATCTAAGGAGGACTGGATAGGTTTTCGTTGGTGAGTAGAGGGGGCTGGGAAGTTATTTTTCTTGTCAATTGCTTCGACAGCTCGTTCGAAGCGACGGAATAGAGATTCAGCGCGAGTGAGGGTTGGGATCAGTTCCATTGTGTTGGAGAGTTCGTTGACTGTAGATACTTGGTTAGTAGGAGAGGGAGCCATCTTGCCGGGGTAGATGATACTAACTATATTTCAAGACTTCGTCGAAATGCTTCAGGTGGTCCATAATCACATCTCGGTGCTTTTCTAGTATTGCTAGAGCAATAAATAGGTGGAAGCTGCTTGATAGATAGTCCGTCCACAGCGTCTCCCAAAGGCGTAGAACATCCACCCACTCGAATTCGCGTTTGTACCAGACCAACAGCATGCGGAAGAAGAAGAAAAAGTTTGTACTGTCGGCTGACTGGAGGTGAAGGTAGAGTTGAGGATCCATGAGTTGCAGAAGATGATCCAGAGTAAGAAGTTGAGAACGCATGCCAGATTGGTCGCGAAGGAAGTTTCGTTCCTGTTACCAAAGTCAGTAATGGAGAAGCATTGATGATGAACGGAATACAATAATTACCATTCGGTCCATGAAACCAACAAATGCCCAAAATGCAACTGCATCATCTTGCATGACCGCGTAGATTGGAGCTAAAAGGTCGCTCATTCCTTGGACATAGCCCAATTCAGGATTGTATTCGTTGTACGTCAATAGCATGTCTTTCATCTGTTCCAGATGCACATTTGTTCCTGTCTCTGCAAATGGGGAGTCGGGGTCTGGATGAGGAATATCCTCCCCTGCAAAGAGAGGGATCGTGCGATCTGTACGATGGACATCCTTTTCTGAATATGTCCCAATAGTTGGGTTCAATTAGCAATAGAGACATTGTAACGAGGCGTAAGTAGGACCTACCGATGCGATTTCTCTGCTCTTTCCACCATTCGTACTGCTCCTCGGTGGAATTCCCTTCAACCATTCTTTCCCACCAGGCCCCCTTTAAACGAATGTACTCATCCCGTTTGGAATTCATTAAAGCCTGACGCTCATCGAGAGAGCTATCCCAGGGATACACACCGAGAAGGAAAAGCCAAGCTATCTTTCTGACACCGTCGTTCGGGTCCAGACCTCCATGAAATACTCTTTCCTTTACTTCTTCAACCGTAACCTGCAATCTTCCCGTAGTTGCATCAAAGAACCCATCCCATTCCTTTAGAGTCACGGTTTTGCGCCGTTCGTGAATGGACATGGTTCCCGTTTCGAGCTCCAGAATCTCAAAATCACCCACAGAGCTGTTCTCCATCTCAAGGACATCCCGTGCGGTCCATATTCGTTGGTTCCTTTCGCGTTCGCTCTGTTCAGATATGCTCATAGCCCATCGAGCCAGATATAGCCTGGCGCTATCAAACTCATCCTGCAGGGTTTGGATCTCTGGTGTCTTCATTAGCCGACGTACTTGTGGTGGAATCCGTGGGTTGTCGGCTATCTCGTTTGCTGTCCGCCTCGTATACGTTGTGATCTTGCTCAGCTGTTCAAGAACTTTCCACCTGGTCTCCTTGATCGCTTTCATGAAAGGATCCATCCCCGCATCGCGCTGTCCGCTGCTACTTTGCTGCGACGGACCAGTGGCTTGGTCCTGGGCTTTTGTTACTGTTCCATCGGCCGTCAACGGCCGACCAAACGATATGCGATCCTCTTCGGATGGGTTGATGAGATATATGCTGTTATCAACAGCTGAGCGCTGCACATCCGCATACCTGCGGAGCCACCTTATGACCTCATCGCCACCCCAGAATAGGCAGCCATCCTCACCAAATGGGTCAAATGTCTCTTGAGTTCTCTTCTTCTTCTGTAAAATAGTCGATTCGCATTCGCTGTCGTGAAAAAAGAGTGCGGGGAAGCTATCACCTGCACGGGTGTTGATCACCAGGCTTCCGAACCACCACCCGAGGCTCGGAGGTCGCACAAGCAATGAGTATATCTCCGAGAGTGGTACGGCGAAGGCATAGAGCCCGATTGGGTCCTTGTAGGTCATTGTTGCTGGTAGAGCAGGCACTAAGTACTTCTGCCGTGGGGGAGAAGAGTCGCCTGCGAGATCGACTTTGACATAGGTACTGTAGGCGTCGCCTAGCGAGGCTTCAGGAACCCAGGCGAGGAGGTAGGATGAGAGCTCGGCATTCTTTGAAGAGGTGGTGGATGCGACTGTGTTGGTAGTGGGAGAGACTGGCTTTTGCTGAATGAGGGCGATGAAACCAGGGATATTGTCTTTGGAGGAAGGGGTGGGGTGAACGTAAACCTATGATGTTCGGTATAGATCGGAACCGTCAGTCACTACTGAAGGCAGAGGAGGGAATTGTCAATCAACTGACCTTGCTTTTTGAGAACAGTAACTTCACTCCTTTCCGCGTCACGGAATGCGAGATGGTGTTGTAATCGTCCTCATCATCGTCGCTGACGTCGTAGTAAGAAGCCGTCGGCGACGGCGGCGACGGCGGGGGAGTGAACTTAACTCCCTTGCCGGCCATTTTTCGTCTTGACTTTTTCTTCTTAGGGCAACAGATGGATGACTTCCTGATTTGGCTTAATCAGGAGATAATGCACATTCTTCTCTGTTTTGTGGGTAAGTGTTTGTATATGGTGGTTGGTGATTTGCGGGGAGAAGTTCAGTCGAATGATTGAAGAAAGACGCAAACGTCACAAAACTGAAGGATAGATCCACCTGATCTCCACATGTGATCTCACCTCACGATAAATATCAATAAACAAAACAAAAAAAGAAGGAAAGATGTTTTATAATCCTCAAATATGAGATAACGATCACTCACAATTTGGAATCCTACTTTTTTCCTGCTTCAATAATATGCAAAATAAGCGATAGGGGATGGCTGTGGCTTGTCCCATACATATAGAGAATAGGTAATTTATAGATTTATAATGGTCAGCATCGCCACACTCAAATGGCTGCTGCCTGGAAAGAAAACTCCCGACTTGTAAGGATTATGATTAACCCCTTCCACATCCCCTGTGTAACTGTAAGCAACAGTCTTGAGACAAATTCAAGAAGAGGGTCTTATTGAATGAATCTAGTATACAGTGTATCCTTTATGTTGAACGATGCACAGTTACACAAGAATGCACGAAGTTCCTTGACTACCCCCACTATACCAATGATAAGCTTACTGGATTCGCCTACCTCACTTCCATACATACGAGACGATGCATAAATATCCAATCGCGGTCAACCTCAGTATAAAGCCAACCACGCACTTTCTTCATTTAGATCTTAGCTCCACGACACTTCTGGGACATCCTGTGGCGTCGGGTACCCGAAGAGCTGGATAACGCACCCCGGGTTCGTTAGCCTACCGGTTGAACTGTTCATTCAGACCCATGCTGAGTCGGGCCGGTTCTGGCTCACCTTGGTCAGTTCACCCAGTCTACGATTAGGAGCCTTGTCGATTGCTTTCCGTTTGCTTGTATAAGAAGGAGGCGCGACTCTCGACTAACTCATGCCGGTCAGGCAGCCTTCCCCATCAATTGTGGGCTTGAGAGGCACTGAGAAATGTATGATACCTTTCTATAAGTCTACAGGGGTTAAGGCCTACTACGCGCTGTTTTGGTTTATTGTTGGCGCATAGAAGGCTACCAAGACATGTGCGAAGCTCTGATTCGTTGTGCTTAAGGTGGCTATAGAAGAAGCTAGAAGAGTATCCCGAAGGTTGAGACAACACAGCATATCACCTAGTGCAACTACTTTGTATTCAAATGAGCCTTGATACCCTAATTTCTCAAATGGTGGACAGCCAGAGATATCACTTCTGGGGTGCAACCTCATTGTTTCCCAGAGCACCATCGACCATATGACAATAAGGCAAGAAGGATTTATTCGAACCTTACAAGGACTAGATCACATATCTACTTCGAAACGATCGTTTAGAACATGGTCTTACCGGATACAATGACAAGGCCGACATTCTTTTACTAACTCATGAATCCTCTGGAAATCACAGATGTCGCATCTACAATTTTTGAGCCTTCGGCATATCGAATTCTTCCACAGGTACATGCAGTTAATTGAACCACGCCAAGGCCTGACCGAACGGTAGGATGCGATAAGGGAGATCGTCGCATTAATCATCCATCATTGGCCAGTCTCCATTTAAACCGTATTACCTTTGGAAGGTTGGCCTAGGTGTACTGCATGTACAGCACATAAAGGGATCACTGCCACGGCCTCCAGCGGGATCTCATAGCCAATTCAGGAAACCATACGCCTACCCAATTGGACAGCACCTTTACGTACACCTACGCAGATCTATCTGTCACATCCCCCTCCCCCATGAAAGAATATATAAGGTAATGGATATTGCTGCAGAGACAATGACTTTGCGCTTCCAAGGTAGGTCGTGGACGGCTGTTATTACATGTTCAATATCAAGACTGTTCACAATGTCCGAGCTAGCACGAACACTGCCAGCTTCCTGGTACTGCAGCCTTCCGCTCTATCAACTTGAGCGAAGAGCTGTTTTCATGAAGGCATGCTAGTCTTTTTTTGGATAAGCAACAGTCTGCAAGCGACTAATTTGCGTAGTCTTGGTATCTCCTTGGACCTGTGACGAAGTTTCGGAATATCGGAGAAAAAGTCGAGTATGAAATAGCGCAACAGCCTGTCCTAGCTTTTCGAGCCTCTGGTGACTCTCCTTTGCCAGGGCCAGGGGAATTCCAAGTGATTTGTGCGAAAAGCGTACGTTTCGTGTCCCTTGCATTAAATTAGCGTTATGAAAATCGCCCGGAGACTTCATGCGGGGGCTATCACTTGCCGTGGAACATATCGATCTAATTGGAATACAGGCAAGTCCTCTGCGCTACCATATAACCCCAACTGGGCTCATTTTTGCCACAATATCAGATGAAGCGCCGAGCTTTCACGAGTATTTTCCCGACTTGGAGCCGTTGCTGCAGAGAGTAGACTTTACCAAATTACCTTACAGACACAGTATCAAATATGAAGGCCGGTTCAACTGGAAGACGATGTAAGCTCTACAATCTGGTTTTCGGACTGAACATAGCTTTAATATTCATGATTACAGGGTTGACGGCTATCAAGAATGCCTTCACTGTCAGTACACACACCCATCGTTCTCCGTCTACTATCCACCGACATTTTACATCGTCCAGAACCACCAGAATTTTTCGCAACATATCGCGGACCCTAAGAAGCCAGATGATGGACTTTTCCTCTATTTCTTCCCGAATTGTACGCTAAATGTGTATGGTGGAGGAATGTCTTCGTTCCGAGTTTGTCCAACGGAAGATCCGAATGTCACTCGAATGGAATTCGATTACTACCACATGGAATCCGGCGAAAAGTTCAACGAATATTTTAAATTTGTCCGTCAGGTGGCAATGGAAGACTATGAGCTCTGCGAGAAAGCTCAGGACAACCTTGGAAAAGGGGTCTATAGCGAAGGGATCCTGAATCCCGAGAAAGAGAACGGTGTCTCCTGTGAGTACAACACGTTCCAGAGTTTCTCATCGCGACACTAACATCGTCAAGTCTACCAGGACCGAGTGTTTGAGCTAGTGTGCCAGCAACATGCTGCAGATCAGTTAGTGAAAGAAAGCATGGCGTCTAATTTAGAAGAGCAAGATAATGGATTGGAGCGAATAACGGCCGCTGCGTAACAGTTATCAAACTTAGAAAGGCTTCTTTGTGACATGTGTTCATCTATGATAATTCAAGCTATTTCTTTGTTACTAAAGTTGAACTTGGAAGTACTACAGCATGGTCTGATGGAGTAGTAGTTAAATCGAAATCAAAAACAGACCGGTTGTCATTCAATGCAAGCATAGCCCTAGAAAACCAGCAAGCCACACATAACCAAAGAAGATCATATGTAAAATAACACTGACTCTGACGCATCGAAGGACTAATGGAAAGTCAAACCTAATCTGGCAAACATATGAGCAGTCAACACTATTTGCTGGCTAACCTCGGAGGAGTTGATAACGTATATGCAGGTCTGTGGAGGTAAGGATCAGTGCTCACCAGCCCTTGAATCCTGATGGCCGTCCGAGGAAATGTCTTATAGTTATGGCTTCCCCAGCTCACTGGAAGGGCCCGATGGTGTCAAACCATCACTAAATAAAAAATAACTCCAATTATCTACACGATAGTCACCAATCGATCAAAAGTTGAAATCGGCATGGAAGGTTTGATTTTTCCCACAGCACCCACACTGCTAGCACTACTAGTTGGAATAGCATCCCTATATCGGTTCTGGCCACAGCTTTTCATCTCGGGCCCTAGAACATTGTATTCTAAGAAGTCCAAGACTCTTACCCCTATTCCAGAACTTGCAGAAGATGACAACGATGGAGTTTTTAAAGAGTCCGATTTTCCAGAAGGATGGTGGGTGAGCAAAGATGTTTTTGAACTTGAACGGCGTGCAATTTTTAGCAAGGCACGTTGGCTATACCATTCAGAAATCGTATCAAAGGACTTCCATCATCTAACCTAACGACTAGACATGGTTGTGTCTTTCTCACCGCAGCCGCTTCGCGAAAGCTGGCGACTATCAGTCCTACGAGGTATCTGGATTCCCCATTTTTTTGATTCTAGGGAAAGACGGAAAAGTCAGAGCCTTCCACAACGTCTGCCGCCACAGAGCATACACAGTAACAAAAAAGGATTGCGGGTCTTCTTCGGTGCTTGGTTGTCGATATCATGGTTGGAGTTATAACACATACGGCGAGCTTACCAAAGCTCCCCATTTCGATGACCTTCCAGGCTTTGATAGATCGCAAAACGGTTTATTTTCTATCCATACGGTTACGAACGAAGCTGGTTTCGTGTTCGTTAACCTTGAAGCCAGCCCGACGGTCTCATCAACCGACACCAGTCTTCTAGATGTTTTTGTGAGCAGAACTGGGCTGGGCCCCCGGTCAAAATGGGTAACGGGACAAACCATAGAAGGGCTATTTAATTGGAAGATGGCTTGTAAGTAGAAATCTTGTTTGTGTTTGGCTTGCATTCGCAGTCGGTCGTTCTAACTTTCAGGCAGTCAGATCGAGGGGCTTTATTAATTTCGCCAGACTGGAAGATGCAATTGGACTAAAGAGTTCTATACCTTTTGTCAACAAGATTCTAAACCGGTTCCAGGCGAAATCAGGGCAGCTTTCACTTTTCCCGTTTACATACTTCCACTCTATTAAGGGTACCGGATGCTGGTGTGTCCTGAGCTTCCTACCAGTCTCTGAACAGAAGACAGCGCTGCGATATGACCTGTATTGCTTCAAGGAGAAAAGTGCCCGTTCTCCAGACATTGCAGATAATCTGGTCGATCTATTCAAGGAAAAAATCCAGGAACTCGAAGCAGAGTATCAATCGCACGCTAGCAAGTCAAAGTATGTCCCAGTAAAGGGCACCTATTTAGTCGGAACTGACATAATTCTCAGGGTATCTGTTTTCTCGGCCACCCAGTTCGATAGTTCAGGTATGTCTTTGTTCTTAAAAAAAATCTTTTACATTGACTCGTTCGATCATTCATTCTTTCATTCATGCATTATCCCTTTCTTTGATATTTCTCTTCTTTGTCTCTTAATTATTTGCTGTTCTGGTACCATAAGCGTCCTAAAAATACCATGTGGATAGAAACCCAGAAGAATGTTCTCGACCAGCTCGAAGCGCACCTCAAATTGGAGAAAATGCAAGGGGCCGAAGTGTTCCCAGCGATAAGAAAGCCAAGGGAAAACCCCAAATTCCAGCAAGCCGAACAACGTTAGTATTCAGTCTTGAAGGCATGTTAATGTTGTTGTCTTGACCGGCTAATGATTCCGTCGCAGTCTGCAAAGAGCTAGACTGTAAAAGCGAGTTCAGACGAAAAGATCTTGCATGGTAAACTTCATATTTTAGTAAACTAGAAGAGAGAGAAAGGGAGAGAGACAAGACTCGTCTCCCACCTTTCATGTCCGTCCCACTTCCCCCTATGAAACTGTGTAGAGATTGCGTCCTTATTGAATGTCGCAGTGAAGAACTCTTGGCATCGTTGTTGCAATCTGGTCAATAGATAGATCGTCAATTAATAATTCAAGTCTCACCAGTCTCTCCTTCCTTACCAAGTTTGCCTCGAAGATACTAAGTTCCAATATTTCTCCCGGCGGATCAATCCGACCGGATAAAACATCGAATCAGATTGACCGAGGGTGTAAACCTTCCTCTTTCTCCCACTTTCTCCCACTTCCGCTGTTAGTTAAAAAGATCAACATTTTAACTCCACATCCTCTGCGCGCCGGACCGCACAGTGCGGACCCTCGTATCTTTAAATACACCCTCGTGTGCCTTTCACAGAAACTAGCCTGAACACGATCAATCCTTCAGCCTTTCCTCTTTTCCTAGGTCATAACAATCCAATTACTATTGTTAACCCCTATCGCGCCAGCCAGGACAACCAACTCGGGTAAGGCGATGTTCTGCACTTGTTTCGGCACTCTCGTATTTAGTGCTTGGCCGAAACAGGATCAACGTCGATCACAGTTGATTTACGAATGAAATTGCTGACTTTAGTATACATCGCAGACTTAGCTGGTATCTGAGCTTTTCGTCATTATGGCGCTACCTCCCATAGCGAAGGCCACCCTACAGGCTGCGCTGATTAATGCCGGGTCTAATGTACTGGCGCAGAGTATCCAGTCGTATAGAGATGCGGTAAGTCGTAATATGCATGCATGTAGGGTCTGGATGTAACATGGGGGCGCACCATCATAGAAAATTTTCTAGAGAAAGAAATGATGATACTGGCCAATTTCCATGCATACTGTTTGGTAATATGTGGGCTAACAAATTAACTTGCTTATCGGCGCTATGGTTGGAGTTCTATGCAGATGGACTACCTAAATATCTATGCATGGTTACCCCATCATGAGCGCCGGTAGTTTCAACTTCCTTTAGAAACCGTTCGAACTTGATCTTCAAACACTGTTTCAGTTCACGACTTGTGCCTTTGTTACGTCGCCCCTGACCTTTCTCTGGTTAGAAGCACTGGAGTCAGCTCTTCCTGGCTTTGACGAAAAGCCCCGACCCAAAGCTCTGACCGAAAAAGATGACAAGCCGAAACAAAAGAAGCTAAATGTGAAAAACACATTGGCAAAGATCGTGATCGATCAGGTTATCGGTGGCGCCTGGGCCACCGTTCTGTTCAGCATGACCATGGGACTTCTACGCGGACAAGAGTATGGTGTGATTGTGGATCAGGTCCGCAATGTACGTGCCCCGTGGAATGCTAGACCCCTCTCCTCAAATGCCTTGGTCTTGAACTTACGATGATATGATAGGAGTTCTGGCCTCTTCTGATCGCGGGGTTCAAGCTATGGCCGCTGGTCTCCATCCTGAATTTTACCGTTGTCCCGGCGGATAAACGATTGTTGGTTGGTAGCATATTTGGAGTCATCTGGGGGGTTTACTTGAGCTTAATGTCTGCATGACTGCTTGATGATTGCGTGGCCTGGAGATGTTTCATGTGAGAGACTTATGAGCCGTTGTATACCGGATCCAACATCGGCCGAGGGATATCTACTATCTGGCTGGCTGAAATGGCCTGATAACGTTGGTGGAACCCTCTATCATGTTGGTCAGAAGGTGTTCGGTGATTTTCAGGGTATGGAATGGGGCCAGGTAAGGCGTCCAGAGTCGGGGGAAGGGACAAAGATAAGACCGATGACCCTGATCAAAGCATCGGACTCACCGGAGTTTTCTTTGGAGAGAGATAAAAAAATTCACTAGTTCGAGGGAAATGCCACGTTTCGCCCCAGTTCGAATACATCAGCCAGTAGGACCTCGAGCAAATGTCTCCCCCCTCTTCTGTAGATTACTCCCAGCAGACAAAGCAATAGGAAAGGCATTTGGGGGGGGGGGGGGGGTAATATAGTTCATACTATCGAGACCAGTAGTGGTCTACCCACTTGAAACACCCCCAGATACCGGGGCCCATGGCTCCTGCACTCTGTAGCACAACTTGAATACATATGCGCCTACCCAGACGACACATGCCGGCACGGGAGCTAAAGAGATTCTCCCGAGTCAGTCTAACAGACAATTCCCGTGGGTACTCTCATGTTAGAGTGTCACCAATATTCAGGACAGATTGCGCAGTGGCATGGAATGGGTGAGCAAATCGCCAGATAAAGAACGTCTGGCGCTGATCTTATCGGTCGGTGGAGCATATAGTAACTTATGTACTATAAGAATGTTGGGGGCCGGGGTTTGCCCACAATCCTAACTCAAATTCATGTTGTGGAGGAAGAGCATGGAGTTGCTCGGACGGCCTGAAGGTCTTGGGAGATCATAACAGGGAAGACTGGGGTGGGGAATGTTGGGCTGGGGTTAGACCGGATGTCAGATGGTTAGTAAACAAAAAAAGAAAAAAGGTAAAATAAGGGAGTCAGACCGGTTACAAATTGACCACCATTCCAGATGAGGTTACTGTATACAGAAAAGGGGCCAAAAAAGAGTCAAGTCGTCTTTCGGGAGCAATGAGATGGGACGCAAGAGGTATCCTTGCATTATTGAAGACTACAAAGAAAAAACTGGAGGTTGGGTGCAGAACAATACTACTAGTAGGGGGGCAATAAGACCCTACCAATAGACCTCGGACTAATCTTTCTAAAATTATCTAAGTTAGTTAACTAGTTAGGAGTTAGTTAGTTAGTTAGTTAGCTAATCAGCTAATTATCTAATACTAATTGAAAAGAATAGGAAATATTCTCGATCTATGTACCTAAGGGTATGAAGAATACAACCATTCGGCGGGGATATAGCACAGCCCCCAGCGAGGGATCAACAACCTAAGGTGCTAACTTAACTTGGGCAAGCCGTATCCGGAATTAGCAATGCACGGTGCAGACTGCACCGTCCGTCCGTGTGTGTGTGTGTTGGGGGGGGGGGCAGAGTTAGCCTTTTGATACGAACTGGCATGCCGATCAATCCAGCTATGGGAGTCATTGGATAATGGCGATGCACGTTTCTACCTATTCCCTTAGTACTCTGGGTCGGGGGTTTATCATGAAGGCTGAAATAGTAGTAAATAGTCAGTACGTACTTCGGGGAAATAAAGCATCGATGGTAAACAAAGAAAAAAGAAATTAGTCTCGAAAGTATATTTAATCTTAAAGATCTTTTCGACTAACCTTGATTGGTGCCTCTTTGCCTGCTATTAAATTACGTTAACCATACCTGCATGAATGCATTCATTCCCGCTTCTTCTTGTTCAGCTCGTGACCTTTTTCTCCCCATAATACTAGACCTTTCCTTGCATTAGTTCGCGTGGAACTATTTTAGTATCCCAGTTAGATTCCATGAATCATCCCCGAACTGTACCTTGGCATCAGTCCAGTGGCCGACTGTCAGTTCCCAAAAGCTCCATGATTAGACCGCCTTATATTATCTCTCTCTGCATTTTTATGATTAATTTCCATTCCAATAAGTTCGGACCTCTGTCAACTGTGGACCACGGCCAAAGGTAGACTAGACCCACGTCCGATAAAAACGCGACGGAGCATCCGATATAAGATCGTATCGCCTCGTACCTCCCCCGGCTCTTCTATTGTTACTCAAGTTCTAAAGGTGATTTTGGTTCCTGTTCGCCGCGAGCTGACTGGTTGGTCTCACGATCCCCTAAGCAACCGATGCTCTCAAAGCCAGGGTCATGCTAACCAATCCCAGACAGTTGGTCTCACTGGTCTTGGAGTCTTTGTCTTTGTCTGTCACAAGATTCTTCAAGGTCAATTAACCATTGAGTACCCGACAAAGAGCGGAAACGCCTGTGATTACCTGCATCGCATTATTGCGTACATCTGCATAGAATTTCTGTAGTACCGAACCTTTTGCGGACATCGATTTCCGGCTCTCTTATTGGTGGTTGAACAGTGACAGGAAACATTAGCTAAAGCTGACCGTTCTCCCAACGCCGGGAATCGGTGATAGTGGCATTATTGAGAGTGACAAAGAGAATCTCCAAGTGTCAAACGAGGTCAATGTACAGGCTGGAAACAGATCCAAGACCCTGGGTTGTATGATCCGACCGTTACCACAGTATCAGACACGCCAACGGAGAAAAAGACGGCCTATATTGACACAGCCTTTATCAGATAATCATAAATTTGACCCCTAAAATGGGCATTCGAAGCTCCCCCGCTAGTCTTTCTTCGTCCGCCCCGGAGCCGTACAAGCCCACGGCGGTAGCAAAGCGGGAGGCCTCCGCACATGACTATACGAGTAACGTATGCTGGTTTGATATAGAGGACGACCGCGATAGTGAGGATGGGTCTATTTCGCCCATTTCGGATCAGAGCTCTTTCAAGTCAGGAACCCGTTGGACTCGCTTTTTTCCTGAATTGTCATCCAATTTCTCACTCGTATCTCCTGTCAGCACTATCACACCAACGATATCCTTGTCTCTCTCCGAAACGCTGCCTAACAATGATCCCGTCCGCCACGCCCCGGACGAAGTAGGACAAAAACTTGGCTGTTCCTGGTTGTCGTCAAACGAACCTGACAGCGCCTCTTCGTGTTACAGTCGCAGATCGTCGGTGACAAGCCTAGGCTCTGAATTAGCGGGGTTTTCTTATAAGTCGGCCGATGCATTTTCGATAATGTCCCCAATCGCTGCAGGTGTCTTTGACGACCCGGCGTCTATACGAGGAGATCACTCTCATTTCATAAAAAAAACCCTCTCTACAACTGAGCTCAAGGACAAGCCTCTCCCACTTGAGCCTGTTATTCAGTTGGCACCTCTGTCCGTCCGTCGACGACAACAATCACCCCAGAACAACGAATACGCAGTCGGTGACGATCTCAATCTTACTGCCCATACTCCAGCAGTGAAACATCAATATTGGCATCGGCCAACGCTCTCAACGGCGGCTGAGGACCTGAAGAACACCCTAGCCGGAGTTCCACGGCACCAGAAGCCCCTACCCACCCCTTACCATATGCTCGACAAGCCATTACAGATCAGCAGAGGCAATATGGACATGATACCTTCGCGCCCAGCGCCAAAACCTCCTGTCGATCCGGAGCGGCACCAGCAAATGCAGAAAGTCAAGCTGTATGACGAAGGCAAATCAAAAAAGAAAACTAAGGTGCCTTTCGGTTTCAGTTTGCCCGGGTTCAGCAAGAAAGACAATCATCTCCATTCCCGGTCTCTAAGCATTTCGAATATGAGATCCGAAATGAAGTTATCAACGTCTCGAGGCGAGGAAGATTCAGACTCAAAAGAGCCTAGGAGCAGGGATGATATGACAGGATTACCTAGATTTCCAAATCCGAGCCACAGTCAGGAGCCCTTCTCAACGACCATTGGAAGGGAGCTGCGCTTACAACTTCCCCGTCTGCAGACAAAGGACGCTGAATACGCCGACCAGACAAATGAGGAAACAGAGACAGTTACGGAAGCCAAGCCTAAGGAATGCTTTCAACTTACCGAGGAGTTCAAGACCTTTTTCCCGAAAAACAAACTGGACAGTTACACCTTCAGCGAGAAATTTTTTGTGTCTACAACCAAAATTATACGTCCAGTTTCTGGCGATTCGCCTGACAGGATAGATATGGCGCAGGCTCCGGAGATGATTTATGAGCTCGAAGGTGGTATCCCAGCATTGCAAGACGAACACACCATATCAGGTCATGAGCCAACATTACAGACACCTGCCAACTTACCTGACGAGGTCGTTCTCTCATTGTTACATCAGGTGTGCTCACTGAATGACCTTTTCCACCTGGCCCTCATTTCCAAGCAGTTCTATCATGTTTTCAAAGAGCATGAGTTAATATTGATCAAAAGAGCTGTCTTCACCATGTCACCCCCAGCTTGGGAGCTGCGAGAAATGAGTCCTCCTTGGAATTCGGAGTGGCAGATTCTAGTGGACCCTGACACTCCAGTTCCGGAATATACTCCAGCCCTCTACCTCCAGCACTATGCTCAAGACATCTATACACTTGCTCAACTAAAATCCCTCATTTTGACTCGATGTGAGACTTTCCTCCGTCCGGATACAATTCGCGGCCTTGCAGGCAAAGACGATGTCCGTGCCGCCGAGGTCGATGACGCCTTTTGGAGAATCTGGACGTTTTGTCGTATTTTCGGCTGTGGGAAGAGCAGAGAGGGAGATATTATCGGTCAAGTGGACTGGTTGGATGGGGGAGCAACGGCAGTGAACAACTACAGATCTGGGGCTGCTGCCTCCGTTACCGAGCCATTTGGTATGCAGAATGTTTTGTTTGAACCTCCCACTGGGTTTGGGCGTGGTAACAAAGGCCGCCTATCGCATGATGAACTGTATAACATGACAGAAATTTGGACCTGCTTAGGCGTACTGCTTCAGCCACTCCTCGGGAGATGCAAAGAAGCTCGTGAGGCTGGAGTATTCGCAGGTCATGGAGTATCGGAGGACAACACAGCTAGCGCAGAGGCCGTATTGGGTCAGTCACTCTCCCTTTCGTTCTCATCTCCCGCCAATGCTAATAAATCATGACAGAGGAATGGACTTACTACGTGATCACACTTGGTCCTTCAGCAGTACTGAACTTAGCCACAATTGGTCCCGGCGGCTGTGCGGCGACCTTCAGAAGAGCTCAGTCTATCGGTTTGACCAAGTGGGACTTTTCGGAGTCTGGCGCCAGCCGCTCATCATTCTTCAAGGAGGCTGTATCAAAAGCCTATAAGCCACAATACGACAGTCCGGTTCCAGGACTGTCAGACTCCAGCTCTCAATATTCTGGATCCTTCACTTCCCGCGGCGCCATATCCCCAACAAGCATGGATCCAAGCAGGGTCAAGGCCCAACAAGAGTGTCATCGTCGGAGGCAAGTGGCCTACGCTGAACAGCTACGAATTCAACGGAGACAGCCGCTGAACCTAGGCATCCATTCCTTTGAAGACGAACGCCCCACTTCTAAGTATTCGTTAATCATGAGCCGCCTCGAAGGCCTCCCCTATGAGCAACATCCACCGCTGCCTGCGCCGGGCATGATGGCGTCTTATGTTGCTCGCTGTGCTCCACCAACCAATCACTACGCACCCAAGTCTCGACCACCGCTTCCAATGTACCATCCTCAGGTCCGTGATCCTGTAGACCAGGCCATTGACTTGATGGTCCGGGAGCTTGGTTTCAAAGAAGACGACGTCAAATGGGCCCTGAAGGTCACAGATACTGGCGAGGGGATCAACGCGAATGCCGCGGTATCTCTACTTTTCAGAGAGCGCCAGAAGTTCGAACTCCAAAACACTGTGGCTTCTGTGCCAGCATATCGCAGCAACAGCCTTTTATCTTCAGTCATCCGGAGCCCGGAATCCTTGAACTCTGTCTGGAGATGGGCTTGAACTTTCCATAGCACAATACCACGGAGTTTCAACGTTGTGCACTTCATTTCACTTTTCCTATACTCTCTTTGTTTTATGGGAATTGCATATTCAATGCTACCATATGCATCTTTCTATGGACATATGAGCATCATGTGCTCTTTTTTGATAACGGTTTCCTTTTTCTTCATACTTTTATCTACATCACTGTTTGATACCCACTATGTACGATGCTCAGTTATATACGATAGACCACTCCACTGCTACGTGTCCCAAATCAAGTTATAGATTAATACCTGTTTAAACCTGTGTTCACAATTCGGACTTGAATATGAGTATTCTTTTATGACCGTTATTGACGTACATTCTGGTATTTCACAACTAGGAGGCCATAATTATTACAGAGAGACATATCAAACAGACGCTACATTTTCCCATGAAGCCATAACCCCACACTCCTCCAGACAATCAATAAAAGAAAAGACGACTAGAATGCAACCGTTGAGGCGAGACCATCCAACTCACGCTTGTAATTCCGGTGCAGACTGATCTGGTAGAAAAAGGTGCTTATGAAATCCTTTGCATCCTTGACAATCTGCACACCTTCCTTGAAACTTTCTGGCTTCTGGATCTTTCCAGCCGTTACAACACCATACCACTCAACAGGTTGGGGGCTATCAGACGTCGCGATCTTGACATCAAGGGAAGAACCCAGCGCTTCCTTGATAAAGGCCGCCGCTTCGCCGGAGGCGCCCAAAGCCTTGAGATGGCCGAACGTCTCGATGATCCAATAACGGATCTGACCGTTCTTCTTCAGGCTCTCGACATGTGGACCACCAGGGATGAACGTAGCATCGAACATGGTCGAGCGCATACCGTCATACTGGTGGTCGGGGACAACACCCTTAGACGACTTGGGCTCGCCATCGGCGTAGATAGGCGACCGCTTGGTGCCGATGACGAATGGCAGGGCCCCGGCAGCCGTGATGGCACCCTTGAGGCCGTTGAAAGCGATAGGATCGTACCCGTCGCCGATGATGATGGCAATTCGGCGCGTAGCGATGGTCGGTCCTCCCTTTCCAGGGAATTCGGTCTGCGAGAGGTGCTTGCTGCGTTTTCCGTGGTTTGGGCGGAGCTCCTTGTCTGGGATCGGGGCGCCCACAAGCTCGGCGACCTCCTGGGCTAGTTTGAGGTCGATCTCGGCTAGTCGTTTGCCGGCCAGACGCTCGTAGACGATGGGGTCATCGCAGTGATCTAGTTCGAAGCCGAAGGCCTTCTTCACGTGGAGCTTCTCGTGTTCCGAGAGGGAGTTGTAGAAGAGTTGGGCCTGGTTGTGGTGCTCGCGGAACTTAGGGCTCAGTGCGCGCTGTTTGCTGCCGGTGACCTTTGCGGGGTAGGACACGAAGCCGCCTTGTTCGGCGGGTGCCGGGGGGGCGGCTTCGAATCTGTTGGGCCAGTAGTTGACTGTGCCCTGGGTGATGCGGTGGCGTTTGGCGCCGTCTCGGTTGTGGTTAAGGACCGGGCAGACGGGGCGGTTGATGGGGATTTCTTCCCAGTTGATGCCTAGTCGGCTGATCTGGGTGTCGAAGTAGGAGAAGTTACGGCCTTGGAGGAGGGGGTCGTCGCTGAAGTCGATGCCGGGGACGATGTGGCTGGTGCAGAATGCGACTTGTTCTGTTTGAGGGAAGAACTCGTCGACGTTGCGGTTGAGTTCTAGTTCACCAATTACGCGCAGTGGAACGAGCTCTTCAGGCCAGACCTTGGTGGCGTCGAAGATGTCAAACTCGAAATCATCCTGCTTCTCCTCGGGGATGACCTGGATGGCGAAATCCCACTTGGGGAACGCATTGTTGTCTATCGCCTCCATTAGATCCTTACGGTGGAAGTCGGGGTCCTGGCCTGCGAGCTTTAGGGCTTCGTCCCAGACAAACGAATGGACACCCAGATGGGGGATGAAGTGGAATTTAACGAAATGACGCTTTCCTTCCTTGTTGATGAGACTGTAAGTGTTAACTCCGAAGCCTTGCATCATACGGTATGACCGAGGGATGGCTCGGTCAGACATGGCCCACATGAACATGTGGGTGGCCTCCGGATGCATATAGACAAAGTCCCAGAAGTTGTTATGGGCGGTTTGTGCCTGGGGAACTTCGTTATGTGGCTCCGGCTTAACAGCGTGGACTGCAATTCATTAGCACAGGTCTTGCGCTCGGTGAACTGGAAGAACTACGTACCGAAATCTGGGAATTTGATAGCATCTTGAATGAAGAAAACGGGAATGTTGTTTCCAACGAGATCCCAATTTCCTTCGTCCGTATAGAACTTGACTGCGAACCCACGAACATCACGGACAGTGTCGGCGCTTCCTTTACTGCCCTGGACTGTGGAGAAACGGAGAAACACTGGCGTGTTCCGTGAGGTATCTGTTAAGATACCTGCGCAACTAACATCTTCAGCGCTTTGCGTAAGCTTGAAGTTTCCGAACGCAGCGGTGCCACGCGCATGGACGACTCTCTCCGGGATACGCTCATGATCGAAGCGATGGATCTGGACTGGGTTAACAGGTGATTATAGTATACTGAACGAAGGGGATCATACCTTTTCTCTCGCGATCTGATCCTCCAGCAGCATTGGACCCGTATGATTACCATCCACGGGCTTCAGCCAATGGTCGGTATCACTGATACGCACACCATGATCGGTAGTAAGAGGTTGCTTGCTGGCCTGTACATTGTGTGTGTCGGGGGCCAGATCTACTAGCTTCTTATCCTTTGATGCAGCGCCCTGCACTGCTTCCTGGACCTTCTGCAGGCCACCCGCCACGATGTTAGCCATGGCTTAGGGTATTATATTACGGATGGTAAATGGGGAGATAAGATAAGGTTAAGAACACAAAGACAAAAGGTAAGGATTGTTTCAAATGGTCATTACTTGCATGGAGAATTCGTGCAGAAACTGAAATCCACCGTTAATTAACTTATGTTAAATAGTAATTCTTACACTATGGCCTACAGTTCCTTGCTGTTTAATGAGTGTGATGTGAATGGTTGAAATGTTGCATTCTGTTGGCAGTCATGATGGATCCTCACGTCAAAATGACGTTGGAGAGATGGTACGGTGAGTGATGAACGTCACTTTGACGATCGAACTTGGTTTTTTTCTAACTATAGGTTACATGTATCATAGAAGGATAATGAGTATTACTCTCATCAGGACTCATCCAGAGAGACTCTTGGTGGCTCTATAATCGTCCGATTCTAGACGGTCTTCCTTCAGAGCTGCGTCGTCATATGATGTGTCTTATCAAGTGTCGTGCATGCCTCAGGTATCCACCACAGCTCTTTTCCCCACAAACCAAAGCAACAAATGAGTTTGGAGCCTGTTGCCATCTCTGTTTGGTACTTAGTTCCTTTTATCTCGAGTAGTCCTTGACCTTCCCTACCGGTCGGTATATAAAGGGAGACATGGCTCTAAAACTCTTAGGGAAAATCCTCCGTCAATTACATCCAGGAATTTGTATCCTTGATTGATTGGATATCGATTCAGCACTAGACTAGGTCTATGGCAGGAGTTGCGGTCGTAAACTAGTTAGAGAAGGGAACTCTAGAGAATTTATAGAACGATAGGGCTAAAGGCTAAATTCAATCAATTGATTGATTGATTGACGTGCCCTAGAGGGGACGAACAGACTTTGCTGTGGGACTTTCCCTTAATCTTTTTCGAGTTTACAGTTGATTTCCGGTTTTTATTCCCCTCTTTCCAATCTCTTTGATGTTGTTGTTGTTGTTGTTGTTGTTGTTGTTGTCGCAATAGTTCTCGTGTTTTGATTAACCCCCATTTAGGCAAGTAGGAAGTGATTTCCAATCCTCAAATCTGATCTTTCAGAACCCAAAACCAATTCCATGAATGACGACTGGCGAGCTTCGTGCTCAGGTTGCAGCGGATACTGAAGGGACCACGACCCTAGCACAAGCACAATAAAACTCCCGACATAACTATTGCTGAACTATGTCATGTCCCAATCAATTATTGACTCCCACCAACTGGAAGGGTTACGATTGTGATCAGTCACTTCGCTGGGCGGGTATGCGTGGCGATCATCGGCGAGAAAGTCAAGGAACCAAGATCTAGAAAAAAATGACAGGTGAGACGCCAATTCTATTATTCCGACTCCAAAGCGGCGAACTTACGGTGAATTCCAGAAAGGACAAAAAAGAGAAGAAAGAAATACATAAACTTAACCGAGATCCTGCGGTGAGCACAGAGCTGTGGACGAATCTCTGGCCTACTTCGACGCAAGGGGCCCCATTGTTTATTGAACTACGCAGGGGAGCGAAACGAGGGTAGAGAAAACGAAAGGAGACTTTCACTGGTCGATCGAACTGCAGTACTTTCCTTTTGCACCCGTTGATTCGTCATCGATGCGATGAACAAGGTCATGGCAGAGGACAGCGACGAGCCCAACAAACCCTTTCATCTCCGTTTAGAATGCCTCAGTCAATCAATGCTCCAAAATATGGATCAGTGCCTCCCATTTAACACTATTCCCCAGGAACATCCTGTTCCACTAGGATGCGAGGGGTGACAGAAACCGAAACTCTCCCAATTCCCGCCTTGAAACAGGGGAAGTATGCGGCAAGACCGTTGACTGTTGGTGCCCCCATGGAGAAAGTAGAGAATCCACCAATCGACCTGCATATGCGCGCTTTCAAATTCTACAGTTCATTGAAAATGATGCTGCACCCGGCCTCTGGAGTTTGACCTCTTCCTCGAATTGTGTCTAATCCTTAAGGCTGTGAAATTCCGAGTACTCGATTCTCTTACGAGCTTGCTTGCTTTTTTCCTTTCCCACCTGCTCTCCTTCTCCCTTCCTTGTGATGGTAATGCAGTCCGATCGTTATCTTTCGCCAACTATGGACCGGTAAGCTTTGCAATCCCAATGCGCGACGACTGCAACTGTTACAAAAATCTAATTGCCTACTGACTGCCTATAATGATTGTTTAGAGATGTCGATGACAAACTGCATTTCGAGACAAGGCGAGAATTGGAGAAGCACATCGTCCTGAGTGACGCATCGCACACGACTAGACTAGGATCAAAAACGCGTATTCTAAGGGCATCTGACGTTTTGCTATCGTTGGCGGGAAGACCTACAAGCGGTATGCTGCTTCCCGGCTACCTACATATCAATGCATGAGGGACGCTTAGGAGGAGCTAACTAAGCATGACTTGGTTTTCTAGACACGCAGGAGCCATTGACCGGTGTTGAAAGCTACCAGGAAGCCCTTCGCTTGTTCCCTTCGTTTCGAGATGATGATGGGGCTGCTCTTGGGGCCGTCGATATTCGATGCCCGGACTGTGATGCCATCTTCTCCTCCTCGTGGGTTTCCATTGTCTTATAACAATGGATGGTCGTTGGTTGACCAGTTGCTAGGAACGAATTAAAGCAACATTACCTGACAAAATACTGTCCCGGGGCTGCAGTCGCTGTATATGTGATGACACGAGATCGGTAAATTGCTCATACACTTCCCCATGCTCCTATTGCTGATCATTTGAATTTAGTCTGATAACGAAAGGCTATCGTATGGAGAAACGGCTTGTGCCCATACACTCTCGGCCAATCCGATTTTACTGTGATAATTGCGCGAGGCATTTCGCCATTGATGCCGGTGAACCGCTAGACAGGCAGCGACGTACGACGTATCTTCTATCCCACAGCCGGCACCCATAACTAAAACGCTTTGCAGATACGCCATCATATGTTCAGTGCAAACATTGTGAGGCGAAGTGTAACATTTCGTCAGTTCCAACCTGATCTTGTGGGCAGTTTTGCAACGGGCGAATCCTTATCTGACGACTTGTAGATATGAACCAATATTGAATGACCCTCGTGATGATACAAGCTTTCGGGATATCCAGAGGGATTTGACAAGTCCCACCCTCGATAGTCGGAGCCCAAGCATCGCCCAAATGAGCTCTCGAGGTCCCAAATTCCCGATAGTGACAAGCTCTAGCGAACAGTCGTTTGCAAAGAGGGCGAGAAAGATACGAGATTCTTGGTCACTCAGAAGTATGCTCCCTTCCACAATTGGCCGGTAGTCGCGACTGACATCAGGGAGAGTTTTCACAAGGTGATGAAGATGAGCTGATAGCAATCAGCTTCGCAGGGCTGTATGACTTGGAAAGAGGTACGCGTGAAATTAGTTAATTAATATTGAGCTATTGGTGTTGATAAGTCGCTTAGTGCACGCTCCGAACGGCATATATCAGCCTTTTGACGGCAGCACGGAGATGCATCCCGGCCAATCAGTGACGAGCGTTACTTCGAGTGGTATGACATGCAACGAGCAGTGAACGGTAATAAGCAAACAGCTAATCGATGGTCAGCAATCAATGATATACCTGTATACGGATGTAAGAGATCCGGTCTAGCCCTCTACGAGAAAAATGAACGCCATACCATTGACACGCACGACTCGGATGGTGAATTACTGGATGCTAGCCGAAACCAGCCATTGCCTTCTCGCAGGCAATCATTCCTGGAGAAAATCTTTGGTCGAAAGGTTTCCAATGGTACGTAGCGCGCACTCTTGAGCATAGTCAGGGACTCAATTGACTTAGGCATGTCACGCGCACGTTCAACATCGGACCGAGGCAAGAAATTGATCAAAAAAGCAAATAGCATCCGGTTCTCGTTCGTCACCAAATACTCAAGGAGTGAAATCAGGGCAGCTACACTTGAAAGCGTACGGACTTCGGTAGATGCGGAAAAAGCAGCAGAAATCAGACAGCAGGCGAACCAAACATCCATTCAGGATATCGAATACCTCGCCCTGTTACGAGAAACTCAGAACATATTCATTCATGTACAGTATTTATCCGGTGGGATTATAGTCCACGATGCATCCGGACGTCAAAGAATACTTGAAATGGATGAAGCGGGACAGCTTTTCTTGCAACTGAGGGACGAGCTCGCGGCCGCTACTGTCTGGTCAAAGACCCTAACGACACGACTCCGAGCAGAGTCAGCTCTAAAGCAAGGAAACTCACGAGCAGCTGTGGTTGAATATCACGATGCATTGAGGATGCTGGATGGTGCCCCGGCGCTCGATGTCGACAAACTGTCGCGAGCTGCCATGGTGCATTCAATGGGACAGGCATATCGTAACCTCGATATGCCCGCTGAGTCGGAAGCCTGTTATCTGGAGGCCTTAGGGCTCTATAAGCGAACACTTGGGCGTGATAACCCGAAGAACTTTTCTGTTTTACATGACCTCGGAGCCCTGTGTGAGAGAGACGGTTACGCCACAGAAGCAGCCGCCTTGTATGAACGCTCATTCGCAGGTCGATTGAAGATGCTCGGGCATAACGCACCTGAGACCCTGAGTAGCATGCAGGACCTTGCTGCCCTGAAGGTTTTGCTAGGCGACCTAGAAGCCGCCCTACTCCTACTGGAGAAGGCAGTTCCAGCACTTGAAACCGTCTTTGGTCTGCAGAATGCAACTACATTGAACGCGATGAACCAATTGTCCATATTGTATCAGAAACTCGGTTTGGACAAGGAATCTCGCACAATAAGTAGCCGGACTATTCCGCACTGCAGAGCATTTTTTGGTGTTAACAGCCCTATCACTAGAGACGTAGTCGTCCGGTATCTCCAAAGCTCTGAGAACTTTGACTTCCCCGTTGATATCAAAGACATTCTCGACCACTACCAACGGTCTCGAGATCCAGACTCCCTGCGAGTAGTCCACCGCTTAGGACGATCATACATGGATGCAGGTCTCAACCATGATGCAGCGGAGCTTTTCGAAGCACTCGTTGAAGATTTTCTGACCGTCAGGGGCCCTGAAGCTCCAGAGACATTCGATGCGCTCAGTGCACTATGTGTGTCTCGGGAGCATCTCGACTCTCTAGACAAAGCTATCCTTGCATACAAGCAACTCGTTCATATGGCAACCAGGACGCCAGAAGACCACCATTCGCGAAAGAGAATCGGATACGCAGAGAAGAGAATTTCGGAGCTCAACCGACGACGGGATATTCTCGCCGCAGAACGGAAAGAATGGACTTTACATGAACCAGCTCAGTGTGAGAACTGTGAAACCCCCACAACGGTCCTCTGTAACAGTAAGTCCCATCCTCTCCATCCATGACTTATAAGCAACAAAGGAGAAAAGCCAACTAAGAACAGCCTGCAAAATCTTCCGCTTCTGCAACGAAATCTGCCATAAACAAGCCCTCCAGTCGCACTTCCCCTACTGCATTCCCTCCGTCTCCCTCCGAGAATCCAAATCCCTCGCCGTAAAGCCCAAATGCCCAGGCTCAGCACGGGAACAGGCCATCTCCAAGATCCGGCACGTCAACAACTCAAAAACAGTAAATGTAACAGCCAGCTACACCTTCTACCTCGACCCAAGGAACTTCACCACCTTCCGAATGAAACTCAATTCCGACACCAACACCGTTATCCTCTTCTCCCTCGACTCGGATATTCAATACGCCACCATCGACAACCCGCTTCCCTCCAAGAACCGGGGTGAATCAAGCAGCGGATCCACTTCCCCATCCTCAACCTCCTCCACCGCCGCCGGCGTCCAGTGGCTTTCTCCAGACAGACAGGAAGCAATCGTCTATGTGCCCTCTGAAATTTCACAGCCTCAATCCCGGTACGTGCTCGTCACGCCCGGGAGGGAGATGCTTAAATCGGTGGTCGAGAAGCGGATCAGCGTGCGCAGTGGTGACGGCGAGAAGGAACGTTTTAGGGCGCTGGAGTTGCCTGATAACGAGCTTATTGAATATGCGCAGGGCTTACTGCTTACTGGGTATCTGGGGGAGGCGTTTATGTATGTGATTGAGTGGGTATGGAAGTAGGGGAGTTTTGATTCTATTGATATGGATTGAGATTGGGGTTGACGAGTATATATATGTGTTGATCTTCTTGTAAACGAGGTTCTCTGTTTGCGCGTTGAAAGGTTTGATTTTCTTGAATAACGGTCATTGCACTACTGCTTTTGTTGAGCCTTGTTCTGGCCTATTATTGATAGATATATCATATAGTTTGCGCTGTCTCATTAGCATCTGCCGGTTTGGGTTATCCACAGATTTTTCATCCGTGCCCGGGTACCTTGCTTATCGTTCGTTCCTGCACTCTTCTTCTCGGTAGAGGTGTAACAAATATAAGGGGAGAGCGTGGTTACAACAGGAAGTTAGTGTCTATTTCTATTTCTATTTACCCTTTAATTTCGGTAGCATCTACAAATATTGCATACCGAAAAACACATAACCGAGAACTACTTTTCTGGTAAAAACGACGCTCGCACTTTTCAAATCCAAACGCTTTCCGCTTATAAAAAGGTTACAGGTATCAGGCACCAAATATACAAAGACAGTCAAGTGCATCTACAAAGGGGGTAATTTCTCGTGACTCATAACTGGAAAATTGTCTTCTGAGGTTCATGGATCCGGCTCATCGTCGTCGGATTTATAATTATCGCTTTCACTCTCCCAATCATCAGCTTCGAGGGATCGGCCTCGAATCCCGAAGCTCAAGAGGAAACCAACGAAAGAGGTGCCTGCGAAGATGCCGAAGGCCAATGCTTCTCCCTTCGGCTCGATCCGTGATGACAGACTGAACAGACCGCCGGACACGAACGGGCCGACTGCTCTGCCGGCTGCGGAGATGGTCTGCGCAAGGCCATTGAGAGCTCCCAACACTGCGTGGTCAGGTGCGGAGTTTGTTATCTATAGTCGAAGGAGTCAGCTTAGTCAACTGATCGGGAAGGGAAAAAGTGCTAACATACCAATAATAGTGCGCTAGTTAATCCGCCAACAGTGGCAACTGTCTTCACAAGCAACACGAAACAGAGTTCAACAGCTAAGAGCGCGGTTTTACCAGATATTCCTCCAGAGTCGTCACCCTTATATCCGATAAAAGGCATCAGAAGGAAGGACACTACAAAGCCAAAGAGACCAGCCCGATAAGACCATCGATTGCCCATCTTGTCTCTCAGCTTGCCAAAAATACAGATCTGGAAGATGATCGTTACAAATCCAGCGAATCCTTGCGACAGACCAATCTCTGAGGGTGTAAGGCCTCGCCCGGTGGGAGGTGCAGCCTGCGAAAATATTGGGAATAGCGCGTTATAGGCGACGTTGCCCAGGGAGAAAATAAGATACGTCAAGAGAAGTAAGATAGTGTCCCTGTTGAACAGTTCGCTTGCGGTCAAACTTGCGTGCTGATGTTCATGATAACTAGAAGCTTCTGAAGCCGAGTCAAGATCACTATCATGACCTGTTGCGTCTGTAGAATCCTGGCGGCAGGGGCGATATGGGATGGGGTGCGGCGGGTGGATATATCTCGCCCGTTTCGCAGAACTGGTAAACTGCCACAGCCAGGAGAAAAAATCGCGCACTCTCTTATGCAATTTAGGTAAGCTGTCTGCATCTTCAAGGCTTTCTTCTAGGAAGAAGATTGATAAGACGAAGTCCAGAACCAGGACTGCAGCAGCCAACAGATTGGGTGCGAGGTATGGGTACGGGTTGGGCTTGCTGCTGTCCCACGGGCTGTGATGGAAGACCAGTAAACCACCCACTAGAGGGCCCGTTATACCTCCAATTCCATAGAGAACCGGGAGGTAGGTAAAGGCTTTTGACTGATTGCTCCGATCAGTGATCTCCCCCAAACAGGTGGACACCAAGCCCTGATTTCCATTAACGGCACCCATGAAAGCTTGCACGACAATGGCTTGAGCCAGGGTTCTGCAAAAACCAAAGGCAACAAAGCATGCTGCTGTCAATATGGTACCCAGCAAAATGACTGGCCTCCGTCCAATTCTGTCCGATAACCATCCCCAGAAGTAATTCGTTGCGAACTGCGCTACTGCGAACGCCGTAGCAATTGTTCCGACATATACACCAACCATATTAGGCTCCACCTCGGGGAACTTGGAGGCCATTTCGGGCAAGTACGGACTGATAGAATTAAAGGCTGTCTGTTCGCAAAGAGAAATCATTGCCAGAACCGCCATTTGCTTCTTTGGCAATGGAGACTGTGCTTCCAACTCGTGGTGGTCTGAGTCGTCTTGGTGATCGCCCGAGGACCTAGATTGGCCGGAGTTCGGTCTTCCACGCGATTTCGGTGGCGGCGTTTCAAAGGTCTGATAGTGTAGTGTAGACGAACGGCGCCGGCTGAGGCCATCTCTCTCGGACGTCCTCATCTTTGAAAATGGCCGATACGCAGGCAATCAAAGTACTCAGACACTTTCAGCACGGAAACCACCGAGTCCTTGCTTGTCCGGAACCTTTCGTAACGGCCTAGTAGCTGCGCAGAGGTTCAATAGTCTCCAATGTTCCACGTTGTGGAATTTTGCCTGGAAAAGAAGTTGTCGAGTTTCCTACCCCCCAAGCACCACAGGAGTCAAAAGTTAAATTCCCTGCCCTGATCACAAATTCGGCAGGTCAGTTAGTGGAGAAAGGTCAGGAACGATTGACTAGGCAAGAGGCAATGAGACGGCCGATAACTTATGGAGGATGATGTAAGCCATCCCTCATCCGGAGATCATGCTGCTGAGTCATCCGACATCATCCACTCTAAAACTCCCATTGAAACTAAGTAATCGAACAAAAAGATATGTTCCCTTAAATGCTGACATGTCGTCATTGGGTGGGCCCAGATGGTTGTTCCTGCTGAAGCATTACTAGTAGATTAAGTATCTAAGACCCTGCTAAGGTATTACAGGTATTTTTTACTAGGTACGGAGTAGACCGAAACGTAGTAAGCCAAAAACTTCCGTCCACGTGCAGAATGCCTTTTGTCCGTGGAGATGACATCATTTCATCGTTTACTTTTACGCGTGCTATGATGAAAAGGTGAAGGAGGAAAATTGTGCTTATATCAGTGCGAGACTTATGGTCGACAGTAGGTTAATACTCCGTACTCTGCTGTCAATTACTCGTCCTCGCCACCTATATCCACCCATTCCCCAATTTCCCCAATTTCCCCACCGTTTCCTTTAAAGTAAACCCAGTTACGGGCGACTCGATGAGAAGTTTATATACCAGCTATTCTGTTGGAATATATAGGCCTTAAGAAGTCAAGATATTCAACAAGGCCGGCTGGCCCAATGGTAAGGCGCTTGACTACGGATCAAGAGATTGCAGGTTCGAATCCTGCGTCGGTCATCTCTTTTTGCACAATAGTGATATTGTGCTTCTTGTCTAATATTTGTTCGTCTTTTTGCTTATATTCGTACTTGCTTACTTTTGTTTTACCCCTTGCTTGTCTAAAGAAGACCGATATTCGTGGTATAGCTTCATAGAACTATATGATAAAGTCCTACTTGGTCAAGCGTGGTTCAAACTGTAGAGATCAATGTTGGCATTATTAACAATCATGGAACATCAAGAACGCAACTGAAAGCTGCAAGTAAATCTGAGATATTGGTAAGAATTTGTTCATGGCTAGAAACCGCTCCATTGCGTCCTTCACTTCATCAACAGACTGACAGCCCACGGAACACTAAGCCCTCGCAAATCTCCATAATGCTGCCCAACTCCCAGAAAGACTATGGGAATGCCAGTCGCATGGACCATGCTAACAAGCGTACCCACCATATCCCCAACAGTATCACACTTGCTAATGATAAAACCATCCAGATTTCTGCCAGTGCCGAATGCCTGGTTGAAATTCCGCGCCTGCATCACACTATCAGTGCCAACTAGAGCTTCTCCAACCATGAAAATTTTATCCGGTTTAGCGAACTTGCCGAATTTCTCCAGGGAAGACATAAGACGTTGATCGTTATGACGGCGACCAGCAGTATCGATCAGAACAACATCAAATTTGTTGGCTGCTCCATACTCAACGGCATCCTTGGCCACGTTCGCTGCATCCTTGCCATATCCCTTCTCATATAGCTCGACTTCGCCAGCGTTCTCTCGGACACTGAGTTCTTTCAAATTCCGGGCGTGCACACGAAGCTGCTCTACTGCACCAGAGCGGAAAGTATCGCATGCTGCAATTAAGACACGATATTTGTTTTGCAGCAAGAAGTAGCATATCTTGCTCAAGTTGGTTGACTTTCCAACACCATTAACTCCCACTATGGAAATCACATACGGACGAGGGGGTTGCTGTTTGCTTGTTGGAGAAGTGGCAGCATCAATCTCACGCAGCAAATCCAATGAGGAAGTAGGAGTGAGAATCTTCCGCAAAGACGATTCCGTGGCCTGACGCAACGCAGCGTCCACACTCTGGAAGTTTCCGGTCTTTTTGCCGACAAGTTCTCGTTGTACTCCTTCGCATAGCCGAACTGCTGCCTCACGTGCCACATTCTTCTTCAGAAGGTGGTCCTCCATAGCCTTCAAGGGTTTCTCTAGATCGGCTTCGGTCAAGACCTTCCCACCTACGATGTTGCGGAAAAGGCCACCAATGGCATTGAATCCCGAACCGACGATTCCCGTGGACCCATTACTCGATTTTCCGTTGTCTGCATTCTCGAGTATAGAATTGACTTCATCACCCAGATCTTTCAAAATAAACTGCCCCTTCCCAGTTTTGTGACCCCAGGAGTCCTGGGCAACAGCTTCCACTGCTGGGGTTGACGCCTCTTCACTATCAGCAGGTGCGGAATAATCCAGGATCGTACCGTCATCCTCGTCCGCGTATCCATCAGCATCCCATCTACGCATCTTCTTTCCTCCTTTAGGTGTCTTTCCCTTACGAACATTCTCATCCCCAGATGAAGCGTTTGCGCTGGTGTTGGCTGCTTTGCGCGCACGGCGAGAAGCCCGGCCACCAGGCCCTCCTTTAGCGGTTAGGATCTGGCTTACGATAGGCGTTGACGATCGTGAGGTGTCTGGAGTCTGGGGCGGCGTACCCTCATCAGAGGTCGCCACGCCCGGCGCAGCGTGATACGCTTTTAGGGTATCAGCATAATTTCTCTAGCACAAACAGCTAGAAAGTACATACCATGGATGAGGCCAGGCACAGATGGAGGCGGGGGGCCACCGTGTTCCGACGAGACAAGCGAGTCTTTTTTACGTTCTGCCACCGTCACGACCCTCTCCGAATTGATGGGCACCGAATTATCCTCCAGCGCCCGGAGTTGTTGTTCGAAGTATCTGTCGAAGGGATACTCAACTACCCTTACACGAGTACTTCGCAATTGGTCTTTGTATATATTGATGAACAACGCCGAGATGTTGTCGAGAAGTTTATCGATCCAACCGAGGTGTAAGAGTGATTGATATACAGCCTGCAGCGCCCTCAAGATTAGCGACGATAGCAGTATACTAATTAAGTAGAACATACCACAAAGATTAGGTTGAACTCCTTGACTCTCTTCCATTTTAAGGTATATTTTTCCTTTTTATAAACTGGGGAGGCCACATTCGTAGCTTGGATCTGGACCTTCTCTTCGATAAAGACATCATTGATAAGGCTATTCACAATATGCGCGCCGACTGGGGCGTAGGATTTTGACCATAAAACTACCCCGGAGGTAGTCAGAATTTCGAATGCTTCCAACATCTTGAGTATTCTTTGCTAGATTGATTGCACTCTGGTGTGTACGTATCAACTTGTTGGTGAGGGAGGACGAAGATCCGCACTGTGGGGAAAGTATCTGCGGGCGGTCCTTTGAACTAAGTATTTATCGGCGGCGAATTTCACCTCCCAAAGTTCAGCCACGTATAAACACAGCTTCAGATACCCACCATTTACACTCTCTTCTACCCAACACAATCGTGACTACTTTTACTACTTAGACGCTTCTCAGTTAGAGCAGGGCCCCCCATTCTGCTTGAGTTTCCTACCTACCCTTGCTAAAGGAAAGCCATGTACCGCCAGTCCTTCGCTCCACCCCCAGCACAGTCACCTCCGCTTCATCATCCCGTCCCTCAGCATGTTTCCACCGTTCCCATGATGCGCTCACCACCTCCTCCAGCATCCCAGCAGTCCCAGGCGGCCGGCTATGGCAATCCATATCAGCCGGCTCCCGCGCAAGGTGGCAGCGGCACATACGCCGCCCCTGGGTTTGGAGGTTTCATCAATGATCCCACAGCGCAAATGGGATTCCAGGTCGGGAAGACTGCCATGATGGCCGGTCAAGAATATATGGAACAGAATGTAAGCGATTGGCAAATGAAAGCAACTAAATTCTACCACCCTTTTGACTAACATCCTTATCACTGTGGTCAGTTCAACCGCTACGTCTCCATACCCGCCCTGAAGCACTACTTCAACGTTTCCAACTCCTATGTTCTGAACAAGATCGTGCTGGTACTTTTCCCTTGGCGACACAAACCTTGGTCTCGCCAACAAACTCGTGTTACGGCGGCAGCTGCGGGTCCCAATGGCCAGATCTCTCACCAGCAATATTCGTCCATGTTCCTACCCCCTCGCGATGACCTGAACTCACCTGACATGTACATTCCTGTGATGGCCCTTGTCACATATATTCTCTTATCGGTAATGCTGGCGGGGTTCAGAGGCCACTTCCACCCCGAACTTCTTGGGTCTATCACGACCACAGCTATCGCAGTGATCGCCTTCGAGATCCTTTGTCTCAAATTGGCCATGTACATTCTAACCATTAACAACGAGTCGCAGCTGCTGGACCTCGTGGCCTACTCCGGCTATAAATTCGTGGGCATCATTGTCACACTGGTGGCATCGGAGATCCTGACTCCAGGGAGAGGAACTGGTAGTTGGGTTGGCTGGGTTGTGTTCTTTTACACGTTCCAGGCTAATGCGTTCTTCCTGGTAAGTGTTGATTTGTTGTGATTTCTATGCTAGAGCTCAGCCACTGATGGATGTTATAGCTTCGTTCCTTGAAATACGTCCTGCTTCCGGACTCGACCAGTGATGCGCGCACAGGATCAATGCACACCGTGGCCCGATCGCAACGCAACCGTCGCACGCAGTTCTTGTTTGTTTATTCCTACGTCGTTCAGTTTGTCTTCATGTGGGTTTTGAGTCGGGAGGGTCCCGCTGCTGTGATTACAGCCGCGGCGTCGTGATAGAACCATTGGGCCCCATTGGACTGCAAGTAACGATTGACGGCCTCATGAAAGAAAAAGAGACGGCACAACCAGTGAGAGAAAATCATTTTCTAGTGGGTGACATTGTCATGGATGCTATGTACGATGTTAGATAAAACAATCTTGTAACTTTGAATTTTCACCACCGGTGCTGGCTGGATTTGCCAGGTAGCTCGGGTTTACAATTCATGTGAAGGTCCACGGTATTGGACAGTAGGCCATAGTCGACCTACATAGAGACACAAGACTTGTGGATTGATGAGATCTACGCTATTCTGCGATCTATATATCTAATTCATAGGGAACGAAGAGAAGATTAAGATTTTTGCGGAACAAACATGACATTTAGAAGTAATCTACCGATTCGAGTAAAACGAAGGCAAGCTAAGCTAGCAAGAGTAAAAAAATGGTCCCTGTAGCATCGAACGTTAGCAACAATCCGGAACAGAGTATGAGATTTTTTTAAGAAAAAAAAAAACGTATGATGTGAATGTTCCTCAGAGATCTTGGTGATAAGGGTAATATCATTGCCAGAAGCATCAATTACTATCTAGGCAGTGCAAAATTTTAATCATTGGAACAGAGGCAGGGACCTGAGTTATCTCATACGTACCAAGTCAGGGGTGATGTTTGAAGTAAACGGCATCATTTTCTACTAGAAGTGACGTATAAGAACCTGCAAAGTCTTTGACATGTCAGCCATATAATCCGATAAAGAAGGAGATGGAGTAATATCAAGTTGGAATGTTTATATCAGAATATGTAAGAAAATTGAATATCACACTTCAGCGCTGTATCGACACCCCGGCGAGGGCATCACAGACGCTGTGTCAATCGCAAATTACCGCATCATGTAAGATTGAGTAGGAGGGGAAGACACAAGAAAAAAAAGTAAAGATTCTATACATACCAGTTGGAATATATATGAGGGTGTAATGAGACTGGTGACGGTTAGTTGAGTGAGTCGAGAGATGTAGTAACGATAATCATCCCCAAAAACAGCATAATGTTTTGATAGTTCAGATCGCGAAGCTCTCAGGAAGAAGCTTTCTCTGCAGGAACAAGAGAAAATTCAAGTCCAACAAATTATTTGGAGGCTTATATGGGAATGGGTCGGAAGCGGAAAATGGTGGCCTCCGAGAAACCGGCGCTAAGACAACGAAGCAGCCCTAGTCCGCACCGTAAGTCTCACGAACGGGCTCCGACTGGCTGTTAAGCGAGAAACTGTGGGCAACGCCGCAAGACCGAAATTCGCGACTCCAGCAGCCAGAGCGAACTTGTGCGTTTCGGACGACCCTTCGACAACCCCGACCACTTCGACAACATATTCCTCCCCCGACCTCCCGGAGTCTGTCGACCGTGAGTGATTGAAGCGCCCATCTATCGTATCAGTGAATCTTGTTTTACTGAGACCGTCCTTTTTTTGGCAATTTTCTAGGAAGCCTTCGCCATGGCCGATATCGATATCAAGATCGCTCAATGGAAGCTCGTTGAGATTGGCCGTGTGGTCCTGATCCGCAGCGGCCCCTACACTGGCAAGTTGGCTGCCATCGTTGAGATCGTCGACCACAGACGTGTATGTGCTTGATTTATTCCGTACGAGAGATTTCGGAGCCGCGATATATGGGAAGGATCGGGATACCTCTGAGATGGACATCATATTGACCAAGTGTCGCAACGAATTAGGTCCTGGTTGACGGTCCCTCCACCGAGGAGAAGAAGATCGTCCCCCGTCACGTTCTTCCTCTCGCCCACGCCACCCTCACTCACTTCACCATCCCCCAGCTTCCCCGTGCTGCCGGAACCGGCCCCGTCAAGAAGCTTTGGCAGAAGAACGAGATCGACGGCAAGTGGGCTAAGAGCAGCATCGCGCAGAAGACCGACCGTGCCGAGCGCCGGAAGAACCTTAACGACTTCGAGCGCTTCAAGGTACTTAGACTCAGGAAGCAGGTACGTTGATCGCGGAATTTTTTTCATGGGAGGGAATGAGACTGGAGTTGGGAACATACATTTGGGCCTGCGCTGGTGTCGCAACCTCCAGTTTGGAATTGATGGCTGACGTTTGGGAATCTACAGGCTCGCTACGAGGTCCAGAAGGCTCACGCCAAGCTCAGGGCGGCTGCTCCTAAGTCGTAGATGGTTTACTTCGTGAGGCTCGGTGCATAGTGGGAGGGGGTGCCTATGGGACGGTTTTACATTGCTGAGGGTTTTATTTGGTTTCAGCACAAAAGACGCTGTACACATTATCATTGGCAGCCTAAAATGATTCGAGAACCTTGATATCCTGACAACAAGAGGTTATACTCGTACGTCACAGAAGACGGCACACCTTTCTACTAGTATTAAGGAGGCTCTGGGTTTATACTATCTTGACATCAGCGGGCCATACCTTTCTAATGGAACTTGGGGAATGATCCACAAAAAAAGCAAACCAGAAGGGAGAACAAAAAACAAACGTAATTTTCATGACCAAGCGCTATTTTTACCTTCAATTCTTTTACGTCTGATATTCTAGAATTAAAATAGAGCCATTGCGGTATGTTGGGGATATATGGTTTTGTATTATTTTATAGTAGTATCAGTTTATTATTATTAAACGGTTATAGAGTAAGCATGGAGTCAGTCCATGGACTACTGTAGTTGTGTGTCTGGGGGTGTGAGTGATGCTGGGTGAGGGACCCAATAAGCTCGCTAACGATTTTCGGCCGCCCATGACATTCACACAGCTTTGCGCCTTTCCAACTTCAAACCAGACCAAAAAACCCCCTCATCCACCACAGCATTCTATTCTGTGTCTAGGTACGTTAAAATAGAATCTGTAGCTGTCAAATTGAATTTCACTCTCGGATCTGGTGAATTCCTGCGATTTTTACTGGCGGGCCCCGGTTTCGTGGGCCACAATTCGAGCCTCCAAGCGACCGAGACAGCCTCAGAGTGCAAATTACTAACCGTCAATTCTATAGCCCTTTTAGGCTCCTCTTATTCACAAAATGGCCGACCCCCGTGTTGAAGAGATCGTTGAGGAGGAGACTCCCAAGAACACCGTTGAAGATGCCGGCAGCAGCTCCGAGTCTGAGGCTGGCGATGAGCCCAACATCCCCGCCGGCGCCGCCGTCACCATCCACTCTCGTAACGAGAAGAAGGCTCGCAAGGCCATTGGCAAGCTCGGCCTGAAGCACGTTCCCGGCATCACTCGTGTCACTCTCCGCAGACCCAAGAACGTATGCATTCGACCTACCCCTCATCCGTCCGACGCTCAGCAACCTCTTTTGTGTCCCACATGGCAATGAGCAGCGTGGAGGTGTGAACGCAGAGGCTAATGTGTCTCTTACAGATCCTCTTCGTCATCAACCAGCCCGATGTCTACCGCTCCCCCACCAGCAACACCTGGATGTATGTGCTTCCCGGAGTATGAACACCTTGAAACTATCTGTTAGCTTACTCGTTGGAACAGCATCTTCGGTGAGGCTAAGATCGAGGACCTGAACTCCCAGGCTCAGGCTTCCGCTGCTCAGCAGCTTGCCGCCGCTGAGGCCGCTACCGGTGAGCACGCTGGTCATGACCACGACCACGACCACGGAAAGGGCAAGGCTCCCGAGGCCGAGGCTAAGAAGGAGGAGGAAGAGGATGATGGTGAGCCCGTTGACGAGTCCGGTCTTGAGGCCAAGGACATTGAGTTGGTCATGGCCCAGGCCAGCGTGTCCCGCAAGAAGGCTGTCAAGGCTCTGCGTGAGAACGACAACGACATCGTGAACTCCATCATGGCGCTCAGCATATAAGCACCGCCCACTTAATTTTGCGCTGTCAGTGGCTGAAGTCTCTTAGCCCTGCTGGCAGGATCGCTTTGGGTGAGAGGTCAGGTTGATATCCCCTAGGAAGCATGTTCTGTCGAGCCCTAGTGTAAACCAAAGAGTTCAAACGAAAAAAAGCACAATTGAACGACCCAATGCGTCCTGAATTTTTCAGTAGATCTAGAAAAAATAGTATCTTCAATTTTGTAAAATAGAAATTGGGCTATTGGAGCAATATTACAGATGTTGATAGGGGTATATCAACTAACGTGATCTCTACTGTACAAGTACCTCCTGTTCTTGGCTGTATCTGTATTCGTTTGGGTGTTCGGAACACGGAACCGCCATATCACGTGATGAACGTCCCCATTCCAAACCTTTGCCGAGTTAATCCTCACTCCCGGAACCTCAGCCTTTGCACGTTGAACTCCCCTCTCCCACCTATATCCCTCTAATCCACACTTCAAAATGGCCGCCGTATGTGAATGACTCTCTAAATTGATGGTTATGGTTGGTTCCGGAGGAAATTAATCCCGCTAACGGTTCGTGTACAGCGTAGCGCCGCTCTTAAGATTGACTGGGTCAAGGTGACCAGCTCTCTCGGCCTCCGCGGCCAGACCGCCACCTCCCTTCAGGCCTTCAAGAAGAGGAACGACGATGCGCGCCGCAAAGTTCAGATCCTGTCCGAGCAGCCCCAGGCTGTCGACTTCGCCCACTACCGCAATGTCCTGAAGAACCAGGCCATTGTTGACGAGATCGAGAACCACTTCAAGACCTTCAAGCCCGCTACCTACGATGTTAGCCGCCAGCTGAAGGCCATTGATGCCTTCGAGGCCCAGGCTGTCCAGAGCGCTGAGGAGACCAAGGGCAAGGTTGAATCTGAACTCCGCAACCTGGAGAAGACCCTTGAGAACATTGAGACTGCCCGGCCATTTGATGAGCTCACTGTGGTATGTTTGTATTCGATGAATTGCATAGACTTTTCTTTCCTTGGCAAGATACAGAGACACTAACTCTTTCTTTCTTTCTGCTGTATAGGATGAGGTTGCCTCTGCTCAGCCCGAGATTGATGAGAAGACCGCCTCTATGGTCAGCAAGGGTCGCTGGATGCCGGCTGGTTACAAGGTACGATAATCTATACATGGTTTTAGTAATCCACACACTCTAATGCCCTTGTCAACTTCTAGGAGCGCTTCGGCGATATGTCTGTTGTCTAAACTGTCAGCATTCTCTGTCATTTCACGCCTCTTTTCTCCTTCGACCAGTATAGTCACACGACGGGATTTTCTTTTGTCAAGCATGTTGGCCAGCTAGGATACCCTTTGCGTCTGGCAGTGTGAACTTGGTTGTGGGGATGTGTATAGAAACAATGTTCAATTTAGAAGATGGTACTCTGCATTAACCAACAACCTCGTGTTTTGTTTGTGTAAACGTTGTTCAGCCCATTGATGAACACAGTGACGCTGTGTTTACAGGTTTCAATGGTTATCTATAGAACACTAGTCGATGGTATTTTCCACTAGTTGTGGATATACAGCAGTCGCCAAGTACGGTTTGATTATATATCCACGACGAGTACCATGGGCACAGACCGGTTTTTCCTGTCGTTCCCAAATTTTCCAACATCTCGATATTCGAACAACGCCCATAAATTCTTTAGATGCTTCTTAACATACTCCAGTTCGGTGTTTCCAAGTAGGTAGTTTGTTGCTAAGAGAGAGCCAGTGTAGGAGGTGTTTAGTTCCGCTTTTAGCGGATTAAACACCCGACCATCACTGACTTTCTACGAGTTACGCTCAACTTTTCATTACGCTCAATATCACAAGTGCTACTGCTTAACACCGTGATAAGACGAGTCACAGCGCCTAGGTGTAACACCTTGGATCAAATTCATACTAATTCTCCACAGCCAGGGATAAGTAATCAGACCCCCGCATCTCTCGCAGTCCGGAGACTGGCTACTGTGAGCGCCCACCCTGGCAATTGCTGTGAAGATCCTGTGATCAGTGTTCCATCTGATCATTGTGATCCTGTGGCTTCTTCCCCATCAGCTGGCTGGGAATGACCGAGCAAGCTCGGAAATAAGAGATGACGAGGGGAGCCAGCCATACCCCATCTCTCTCTCCTTTTATGGAGACCGACCCCTGAAGGGACCGCGCAAATCCTAGTTGGATTCGATCGAAAATATATTGTATGGCCAAGCCTTTCAAAAACAAGTCCGTCCATCTGTCAGATGTGTCAACTGTCAACACCGGGTCAAAACCGGTGTCACCTCGAAAATCTACCTGTGGAGATTATTCAGGAGATTTTCTTCCACTGTCTTGAATTCAACCTTCCACGGGCCTCCCCATTTATAGCCAGGACTCTTTCCGACCCCATAGTCTACACATGGCTCATCCGACTCGCCTTCAGCAGTGCAAACCCCGGCTCTAAGAATGGCTTCTTCACTCCTGACTTTCTCCCCCCGCCTCTGGACTTCTTTGCCCTTTCTGAACAGCAAAGAAGAGACCTCCAAAATGAAGTCCTCTCCTGCCGCTGGTGTACGCTGCCCTTGATACGCAAATGCCAGAGAGAGTACGTGGACCACGCCATCCGGCTTAAGTGTCGAGACCTAGACTTCATCCCCGAAGATTACCAAGCTTTATCCGATGTCAGCAATCGCTTCAACGACCTAAACAGTTCCGACAAAGGCCAGGAAGGGCACCGCAGCAAAGGAGATCTAATCCTCAGATCCCGAGACCGAACCACCAACACGGAGTACAAAGTCGCCGTATGGTTCCACTTCGGAGCCTTCCAAGTCCGCAAGCCCAACAAGCTATTCACCGACTACGATCTCTTCCGACTCCCATGCTGCGTGCCCGAATTACCGGTTCGCATGCCGACCAAACTGCTCTGTCCACCCTGGACAGACACGAAACTCGAGTTCCTCCAGTTATTCTCACTGGACGCATATATTGACGAAGACGACACGTTCACTCGATCCCGCCGCATCCTCCGACAGGTCATCCGGGATCGGGATTATGCGAGCTTCCACCGATTCCTCAACATGTATATCCGCTGCCAATGTTATAAGTATCCCGTGCTCTGGCCAGTCCTCCCCAATCATTTTCAGGTCGCATTGAAATACGCCGATGAGCACGATGATCCGTTCGTTAAACTACTCGTCGAGCAACGATGGGATGATATCCCGGCCCATCTCCTACAATTGAAGGATAAACTAATGTCGAAGGTGGGCGCTAGTCATTTATGATAAGATAAAGTTCATCTATTGATGTTCACATCAAATTACTATAATACAAATTTTGGGGAATAGAACTGAACTGAAAACCATAAAAGAAAACCAAAACATCCCAGCGAAACCATCAAGCATATCCATCGTAACTCATAACCCGCTGTCACCTAGAAGGCATTCTCTTTTCTTATATTCTTGACCTCCGTGTGCGCGTGGTTCGCGTGCCCCCTCCTCTCCTTCTTCGTCCACAGTAACCGCAGGTAAGGCAGGAAATGATCACGTCGAAGAGGGTTACGATCCCATCGATGATAGCTTTGCAGACCGAACCAATGGTGTTAACGATGCCCATGAGACATGCGCCGATGGCGTGGAAGACGCTTTGGATCTAATTCTGCTGTTAGAAACTTGAATTTGATAAGATCGAAAGTGAAGGGAAAATAATGATCAAGGGCAACATACACAAGATACAACGGCACCCATTTCGACGGCGGTTTAAAGTTCAAGTTCTTGAACCCTTTTTTTTTTTTTTGGAAGAGCGGTATATGAGTGACTTTGTAAAGTTTATAGAGTGTTTCTTTGTCTTGTAGTAGAATGTAGTGTATATCAAACTGTGATCTGTACTCTAACTTGTTCTTCCGAGGAAAGGACCAGCTATATATATATCCGCTCCTTCACCCATTCACGCAACACCAATGATGTAAACCTAACCTACATGTTCATCACCCAAGCCCTACCATAGGGTACAACAAGACAGAAAAGCAAAAAGGACAGCCATTCCGTCATACTGACATGGAACCAATATCCCTTCTTGATTCCTTATGGCCGAATCAGGCAAGTCCACGAGGATCATTACACTACTGATCAGCAGGTGACTGAATGGGCCATTCGCATTCGCCACCTGGCAATTAAACTCCTCCAGTTTAAGAATCTTAATGTTGTTTTACTATTACTATTACTATAATAATGGAATGGATGGGTTCGTGCCTTGGAAAATAAAAAAAGGGAAGCAGATGGTGAGTGAACTGAGTGTGACGTCATGTCTGTATGTTCCTGCAGTGGATTACATAAGGTGACGATGGGTAGATAGAGGGCTTGTCAGGTGATGGGCCAGCCCTATGGGTTGGATGGAGCTCGGGCCAGTTATGGGTTATTGTTCCTGACTTGATAGCCGCGCAGAGAATTGGGTGGATGGTTCTAGGAGACGCTCGGGGATCCCTGCGTGACCGGGCTTTTGAATGAACATCGTAGTAGGTGTGACGAAGTCGATGCCATGGAGCAGATCAAAGATGCAAAGGATAAAACTGCTCGTGCTTCAGTGGGGGCAATGATTTTACATCAGAAATATTCTTTGAGCTTCAATCACTAAATGAAGAATAGAACATTTCAACGCTTGTAGAACAAATTGCTAAACTTTCCGTGCGGAGGTGGGTGCCGCCATCAGTAACCGTTGTAGGGATAAACCCAGAATTGCAGGCCTCAGGTATCCCACCAAAGTGTTAACCTCAGGCACCGATCCACCTTAACTCCCCATTTCAATTGACCCACTCCAATATCAAACTGCCATCGTAAAAAGCCTCCGGTCCGCCATACCTCCGATAGCCTCTAACACATTGCATCCAATGGCTCCCCACTAGCAAATTTGAGTAACACACCAACCGCTCCGCTCTGCGCCGGGCATGCTCACGCCAATCCGAGTCCGCGGCCGCAGAAAAGAACGCCCTGCCACTACTAAGCAAGATGGCTCGCCCCCCTCCAAGCGCGCCCGCAACTCAAAAGGCGGGCGCCCACTAATGTCGCCCTTCGAACGCTACACCTCCTCCCAGCACAAAACCATCAAACGCGCGCGTCTCCTGATCGCAAAACCGCCTCCAAAGCGCAAGGCCCTGAGCAGACTGGAGTCGCTACCGGTCGAACTGATCGAGAAGATCTTCCTGTATTCGCTGAACGTCAATTTACCGCGGGCGTCGCCGTCTCTGGCTGCGACGGTGTCAAGTGAGAGGATCTATCGGGCGTTGATATTGCGGGCGTTTTGGAATGATGTTCCGGGGTCTACTGTGTCGGGGCCGGAGGCGGCGATTGCGAGGATCTTGAGGCCGTTGGATTATGTCCCGCTTACATTTGATGAACGGGCGTCGTTGCAGAGTACCATTATCCGGTGTAAATGGTGTACAGTTCCGCGACTACTGGATCGGTTTCCGGATTTGGTGGAGCTTACCATCCAGCGATACTGGTTTAATGCGGGGATAGTCATGCCGGCCGATCAGGAGGGGGATCTGATGCGGTTTCTCGCCCGCGAAGAAGAAGAAGCAGGGGAGGACCAAATTCGCAGCTTCGAAGGTACGGATAAAGAGAACAACCATTACACGTTATCTGTGTCATCTTTCGTCTCAATAACAGTCACCTGCCACGACACGGACGCCGTCACGATGCACCGAGTCATCGGCGTTACCGAGTTCCCTGAACGACTCCTTAAGGGCGAAGACGGGTTCACGTCAGATGCCATAGTCTACCTCGAGACGCTCCGTATTGCGAGCGGTTTCAACAGTACTGAGCTCATGGAAACGCATATTGCTCTACCGCGCGACGCGCTGCAGAAAGGTATCCACTCAGCTTTGGTGGAACATAACCCCGACGCGCTGACTTTGCTGCTCAAAATCGACGAGTATTATTTTCGCTGCAAGAATACGTCCGCGACGGCGAACAGTAGTGTGCCCTATACGATTCCGGCTGAACACTTCCGTACCGCTGTGCGGGTTGCGCGCGATGATCGGTCTCTGTTTCAGCTTCTTGTTCGGGCGAGTGCGGAGTCCGTGCCGGCTGATGATTCGGAAATTACGCAGTGGGCAATGGACCTTGATGATTCGTTTGGTCGGTGGCTTCTTGATCTTATGTTGCAGCTTCCGCAGCGGGTTGAGGCGGCCAATGCTAATCCGGCCGAAGGGGCGGTGTTCTACTTGGGTAGGGCAAATATGCAGGTGGAGTTGGCGAGAAGATATTTAAATGATGTTTCGGGTGTGGAAGAGTTGGGTAGTTGGATGGAGGAAAGTTCTCATGATATTGAGAGCCGGTGGAAAGTTGTATGATGAGGTTATATATCACTTAGCATGACGGTGTTTTGGATTATGATACATTGTTTGGAGCATATAGATTAAAAGATATTGTACATAGATAGATTTAATGTCACGGGTGACAATACTCAAATATTTAGTAATAGAAATCGTACACTCCGACTCACATGTTCTTCAAAAGCCTTAGTATGCCAGTGACTCTCCCAGCCAGAGACAACTGGTACCCGGTCTCAACAACACCCTTACACATCTCCCATGCCCCGGTTCCATTCTGACGAGTATCATCCCCCTTCCGAATGGGATAATCAACCCGGGGCGGGATGCGTGTAGCCATCAACTTAGGAAACCGGTCGACGCAAATGGACTTGATGTTACTTACGCCACGCAGACCTTCTTCTCCCGCAAAGCGACCATATCCAGATCCCTTCACGCCACCGAAAGGCAGTTGTACGGCATAGTAGCTTCCGAAGTCGTTGACAGACACCATTCCAGCTTTAATGGTTGATACGCAGGTGGCGACGTCGATAGGGTTGTAGCCGAAAACACTCGCACCGAGGCCGTATTCTGTCGAGTTTGCGATCGCGATGGCATGTGGTACAGAGTCTGCACGCATGAGGACAAATACCGGAGCGAAGAGCTCGACTTGAGCTATCCGCATGGAAGGCGTTACATCTGCAAGAAGAGTGGGAGCGAAGTAATGGCCGTGGGGATATTTCGGGTGATCGACACGCTTTCCACCAGAGATAAGGCGTGCGCCTTGACGGACTGCTTCATTAATCAAGGACTCCAAGCGGTCGAACGAAGCGGGAGAGATTAAGGATCCCATATCTGGGGCGCCGGGCTTTTGCTGAGGGTCTTCGGGCCTGGATTCAAGGAGGACTGAACCGAGACGGAATCCCTTAACGCGGGAAGACACATCATCCAGAAGCTTGTCGTATACGCCAGGAAGGGCGATGACGCGTTCTACACCGATGCAGTTTTGTCCAGCGGACTGGAACACACCCCTCATGAGAAGAGAGGCAATGGACGAGATCTCGCTTACTGTTCTAGCATCATCGAGGACAACAGAAGGATCCTTGCCACCTAGTTCCACACAAACTGGAATCAGCGCTTTAGCTGCTGACTCGCACACTTTGTGAGCCACTGGTCTCGACCCAATAAAGGTCAACTGAGAGATGTCTGGGTGAGAGGTCAAGAAATCTGCAACATCAGGCAAGCACACGACGCTCTGCACAAGATCGCGAGAGTGGCCGCAAGCCGAAAGAGCACCTCTAATGACCTCCAAAAAGAACGCGGACGACCATGCAGTCTGCTCCGAAGGTTTCACAACAACACCATTTCCTGCAAAAATCCCGCTGATAATTGGACCGATGAAATTATGGAAAGGATAGTTCCAGGAGACGCAAGCCGACACCACCCCAAGGGGCTCATACGTGACCATGTTCTTCTTGTACATCATGAGGAAATTCGTAGGTCTCGATTCGGGCGCCAGTGCCTTCTCGCCGTGATCAATTGTCCACTTCAGCTTCTCCGCCGTCACAAGGATTTCTCCGAACGACGCATCGACTTTGGTCTTACCAGAATCCAAACAACAGGCGGTGACAAGTTCATCTTGATGGTCGAGCACATATCTGCCAGGGTGAACGCGCCTCAGTTAATTCCAGTTCCTGATTACAGTGATCGAATGCCTGAACACAACGTACTTAAGCAATGTCCTTAGGACTCTCCTTCTTTCGGCAAAGCTTGTGCCAGCCCATTCCATTTGAGCTGTTTTCGCAGCTTGAATCGCTCGGTCAACGTCCTCATTTGTTGCAGGTTTGATTCCGTTGCCCAGTATTCTTCCATCCGCGGGACAATAGCTCATGATCTTTTTGTCACTCCATATCTGTATGAGTTAGCAATTGAGTCAGCTCATTTTCTACAATCAAAAAGATACCATCGGAGGCGTAGCAAATTGCACGCCATAGAAGACTTACCCCTCTAAGTTGACCCTCGAGTACCTTTTTCTCCTCTCCCTGAGCATCCTCCCAATTTTTACCATTCCAATTGGCACGGATCTCGGGTGGGATTGGTACATTAAATGTCACAGCAGCTTCTTTCCTTCCTAAGGTGTAGAGGTATCCTAGGTATACCGCGCCAAGCGAGACGAGTGCGACACCGACCAAGGGAATTTGATCGCGGAGTGAAGCCACGAGAGGAAGGAGTGCTGGAGGGATATATGGAGCAAGAGCCTCCATTTTGAGGTCCAGACGAATGAAATTGAGCCCCAGGGAGCGCCTCTCTGGGAAGTTGTCAGGAGGCGGGCGGACGTCGGAGTTGGAGATGAAGCGGAAGTGGTTCGATTGTTTTATCGGAAGCTCCGATAGGGGTGCACGTGCCACCTAACACTATATGATCGTACATCAGACAATAGTAGACTTATATATTCTCCTTAGCTTATTATTGTCTTAGTCGTACTTGAAAGAAGTAGAGAGAAAATGTAGGTTACAAAATATTAAGCGGAGCTTTCATATCATTTCAAATACGTGAAGGTCTTCATATGTGGAAACTGGTCCAACTACCTACATCGATAGGTTCACATGTACGAAAAGCCCCAAACTCACTTACGACTTCTTCGTGCGACCGGAGATTCTACCCTTGATCGATGGCGAGGCCACATCTCCCCCTTTTCTTTTCCCGGTCCTCGTCACGAGATGATCGATCACACAGCCTTTCTCCCACCCAGCAGATGACTCTCCAGTAATAGCCCGGCACCTTGGACAAGTCTTGCCATGGCAAATAAAAAGCTGGTGAAGGGAATACTTGAGGTGATTCGGGATTCGAACCTCGAGATGCCTGAAAGCCGTGATCTCCTTCGCCTTGTCCGGTGGTACCCAGCCGAGCCATTTGCAAATGCGAAAGATATGGGTGTCAACCGCAAAGCACGGACGCTGAAGACAGAAGAGAATGACACATGCAGCGGTCTTCGGACCTATACCCGGATATTTGATTAACTCTTTCATGACCTGGTCTGTATCCATGCCACGGAGATGGTTCAGTGACAGAAAGTGCTGATCCGCACACGCAATCTCGTACTGTTTGCTACCTTCAGATTTATTGGTGAGATCCGACAGGCCAGTGTTCTCGCCTTTCAAAAGGATATCCCTTCGTTCCTGGTTATCCTTGTGCACCATATCTAGGATTGCCTTGAGATTCTTGCTCTTGATATCCGCCAAACCGCCGCTCTTGATAGCCTCAAATACGTCCTTAAGCGACGCTTGGCGAACAGCATCCCAGATAACACTTCCTTTGCCGATTCCTTCTTCAAAGGTCCCAAATTTCTTCTTCAAGCCATCAAAAGCCAACGCAGAGTTGTTTGCCGTTGTAGCACCACTGAGAAGCGTTCGAATGAGGGCATCAAGAACGGAAGGAACCTCGCCACAGCCGGTAACAGTAAGCGATGGTTCAGGGATAGTAGTCGGAGCGACAAACTCCCCATGTATGCCGGAAAGAAGCATATTGACTTCCTCGCATTCTTCTGGAGTCGGACGCGGCCAATCTGGAAAAGGGGTGATGCCAGGTGTGAGACCGTATGGATTAGCCTTACTAAATTTCTTTCTTTTACTAGTGTTCTCTGCTGTTGGCACTGTAATTGCTTTGCCAACGGTGTCTTGTAATTCACTTGCAAGATGGTCTAGGTTTTCCATTTTGACTTTTGAGGATTGTATGTTGAAACTGTGCTCTGGATTTCCTCCTGATGGTTGGAAGACAGTGGCGGACGAGCCTAGATTATGAGGAAGTTCATCGTTACCGCCGATCTTTGGACCAGAGCCTTTTGTCTTCCGCCGTTTGGAAGCTGGCCTGGTCTCTGCAATGCGACTTGAAGTTGACAATTGATGGTCCTCGTGAGACTCATTTTTCAAACTGGGTGGTGCCCTCTCGGGCGATTTGGTGGCGAAATCCTTTTCTGATTTCTTAGTCGCGGCAGCAAGCAATGCGGCTTCTCTGACAGCAACAGAACGTGTAATGCGACGTTCCATGTCGAAATCTCGCCACAGATAAGTCAGACCCAGGATAGTAGTATGCTGTGTCAGCGTGGGTCGACAGGCCTAGGCGTCCCACGGGTATTACTTCTATCCTAAAAGACACCACGCGTGGCTTTCGAATTTAGACAGACCTCCGCTTGCAGCACAAATACAAGAGTAAACAGCAGTATTATTTTGATATGCAAAGATCGATTGTTGAGCAAGTCACATATTGGGGATAGACGCACAGAAGTCATACTGAAGCTGTTGAGTGAAAAGCATCGCCCGCACGTGATCCGGATAAACTACTTCCGCCTCGTGTTCAACTGATTTATTCGTCATTCATATGTTAAAAGCAATCTTTGTTTGTCATAATAAAGTCTATGGGTCATGTCATGCATACAAAAAGGGTATCCGAGTCCTTTTGCCAATGCGATGGTATACCCATCACCAAGCAGGGTTGCCTCCCGTTCTTTTATCTACCACCTACAAACTCCAGGACTCCTGGTGATAATATGTTCCAGAGAGATAGATCATATGACCATAAAATTCATGATCTATCATGGGTGATCACCCATATTGTGGATGCTAATGTCCATGCGATCCTTAATTTTGGGAGGTTCCTCGCTTTGGCTCAGGTCAGGTTTGCGAGTGCGGTAGAGGCTAACCTGTGGCACCTCAGACTCACCCGGGGATGTTGCGGGAATGATGTTACCGTTGACATCCAATTTGACGCCATTGGCAGCAATCTGAAAATCCTTCTCACTAGCAAAGCCGTGAGTCACGGCTTCCTTGGCTCGATCTAACGCTTTGATCTTGCGGCCTTCGCCTCTGAGCTGTTCTAAATGATCAAAGTAGCCCTCCGAAACAGGAGTGATGTAGCTACCGCAGAACACGCCGACCTCGAAGTTCTGCGGCTCATCTAGCCCATTCTCCTTAGCAATCTCCGCGCAAGCGCCTTTCAGATCCGGCAAGGTCTGGTAAATGACGCTGTCGGCCCCAATGTGCTCGGCGATCGATTGGGCGTTACGGTTATAGGCAACCAGCTCGGTAGGTGACGCCAAATCAATACCATAGATATGTGCATGCCTGGGTAAGTTGTTAGCGTCCCTGATTATCTCCCAGGTAATTTTGATGGGGCTTTCTTACGTGATCTCCGGTGCGCAACTGGCGAAGTAAACCTTCTTAGCGCCGGCTTCTCTGGCCATAGTAACAATTTCTCGACTGGTGGTACCTCGCACGATACTGTCATCAACCAAAAGGACATTTCGGTCCTTGAACTCGGCTTGCATAGCATTCAACTTGCGACGGACACCCTTTTGCCGGGTCTTTTGTTCAGGCATAATGAAAGTCCGGAAAACGTAGCGATTCTTGACGAAGCCCTGGCAGTACGGAATATCCAGATACCGAGCAACGGCCGCTGCCGACGTCGTGGAAGTTTCCGGAATAGGGATAACGACATCAATATCCTTGACCACTTCCGGTCCAAGGACATCGAGAATCCTGGAGGCAAGGCGATCGCCCATCCGTTGACGGCTACGGTAAACACTGATACCATCGATGACGGAGTCAGGGCGTGCAAAGTAGACATACTCAAAAATATCAGGAGCATAGGCCTTCTTAGGAGCTACCTGACGGAAGACCGGCTCGCAACCCTTTTCAATGATAACAGCCTCACCAGGTTGAATATCACGGAAGTTTGAAAACCCAAGCTGGTGTAGAGCCACTGACTCGGAGGCCATCATGTAGTCCGTGCCCTCGCCATCGGCGGAGGGCCTGGAACCCAGAACCAAGGGACGGATGCCATAGGAGTCACGGAAGCCGAGGATACCGAAGCCTACCTAGATTAGCATTTCTTTATTCCAGTATACGAGATCTTCTAGTTCGCTCACCAGCTAGCATAGCAGTGCATGCCCAACCGCCTTCGCACCTCTCATACATCCGGCTAAGACTGGCAAAAAGGTCATCCTTGTTGACCCTCGCCTTCTTGGTCTCGCTCAACTCATCAGCGAAGACGTTGAGCATCAGCTCGCTGTCACTATCAGTGTTGATGTGACGGTGAGCTTCAAAGTCCAGATATCTCTTGAGCTCCGGAGCATTGATCAAGTTGCCGTTGTGAGCCAGACAAATGCCATACGGGCTGTTGACATAAAATGGCTGTGCCTCGGCATTTGCGCTGCTCCCGGCCGTGGGATATCTCAAATGACCGATACCCATGGGACCCGGAAGGTCTGCCACCCTAGCACCGTCCTGGAAAACCTTGGCCGCCATGCCGTTCGACTTCAGCTGGTAAAAACGACCACCTGCGGCACAGGTGGCAATACCCGCAGCATCTTGGCCTCTATGTTGAAGCAAGTATAGTGCTTCATGCAGGTCGACGGCAGCGGAAGACGATGGGTTCGCCTGGATCAGAGCAATGACACCACACATCTTGTGAATGCAATCGGATTCTAGAAACGCCTATGATCAGCAAAGGTCACCAACTTCATGAGCCGTGAGACAATATGGATAGCGTCGAATGAGATCAGGTCGGGTTTTCTCCGCAATGTTGCTTAGGAAGTCTAACATCTATAATAAAAACCGAAATTCATCATGAAGGGGAGAGGGTGACGAATTGGAGACTGAACTGGCTGATTACTTCGAATACTCACATGCTAAGAATGATATAACTTGTCACACAGACACACAATGGTGGGGGAGGACAGAGATGGAACTTTGCGGGTAAGATGGAGCAAGTTTCTACTCTATCGAAACATAACAGGGATCATAGAGAATAAGGAGAGACTTGAGTAAAAAAAATAAGTGGTAAATCACACCCACGGAGGGATTAAAGGACCAAGTGGTGACATGGTGAAGAGAAGGTTAAAGGAGAGAGAAAGATTAAGGGAGGGAGAGAAGGGAGAAAAGAAGCCGCCATATTTCTCTGGTCCTCCCATCGATTTTTTTTTTTTTAACCTTTCCACTTTTTTACTTTCTCCACAGTGAGGGACAGAAATTTTGCGGGTGCCGCTCCGTTAACGGACCGGAGAAATATTGATGAGCTGGAGGGGCAGCGAAACTCTCACGTGCTCACAGACACAGTGGGCCCAGGGTTAGTCAGCACTCAGACTAACCTAACTAATCTAACAATCTATAAGACTACCAGATATGGAAAATTGGAAATATAGTCCTCATGAGTGCCTGGTCTATTGTACCTACATTTTCAAACTTATTTCTGTTCAATAAGACCCTGTCTACGCTTGTAGAGCCTCTTTCTTCATGGCCAACACAATGTTGTCACTCATTCACCAGCAACTGTTCACATCAAGTAATGTTTGATTTTCTATCTTCCTTTGTCCTCAACACAGTCTTGTACTAAACCATCTGCACTTGGTTATGACCAATCGTGCAATGTGTCAACCACTTGTGGCCCTCACTTTGTGCTTGGCGCTGTACAAATGTGAATGGTCATCATGGGATATCATCGCGTTCCTCTGCTCACTTCCATCTCATCCTCCTCTCTACTTCTCTATTCCATGTTGCCCCTATCTCACTCTGTACAAAACTTCCTGATCAAACGCCCTAGCCTTGACTGATATGAAAGAGTTAGAATATTCTCTTATCATAGCCCCAATTCAAAACATTTATAGCCAGCTTTCTCTGCATCGCCAAGTCATTGTGACGAGGGACCTAAGATGAGCCCAATCCGAGCTCGAGAGCCATCTATTTTGGAGATCCTAGATCCCAGATCAGTGGCTATGGGGATTGACGATAGTAACAAAGCCAGTGTTGCCATTGATAACGCCTTGGACAGATTTCAAGATGTAGATGATATGATGATTATCTCTGGTAATCATCGCTGGAATCCAACATCCTGCCTTCTGAGCTCAAGTGCAGATTCGAGCCAGCGAGACATAGTTGACCTCACATCTGACGAGCCAGCGCCTCAAGCTTTCAAAGAAGGTGATTACCGAGCCGATGAGGAGTTTGAAATACTCTTGGAAAGTTGGCTGCTCCATACCCTAAGCTCAGGAGCAACGATCCCGGCCGAGGAATTTCGCGAGGCAACACACCCTGTTCATGATATCTGCATAGACGGAATAGTCTACAAAGCAGGACAGTCACTAGAGCTTCATGACCGCTCATATCTCCGGATCTGTACTGTCCTCAGAGATAACACGAACGCGGTTTACTTCAGTGGTCGTCGTCTGATCAATACAAGCCGTCACGCTGGAACCTATATTCCAAAAGTGGCCAACGAGCTTGTCTGGATCATCAACGAGACCGAAGTTATACCATTTAAGAATGCTAAGCGATTTGTTAACATTCACTTTACAAACTTCTGCTATATCAACAAGGACCAACAGAAGCAAGTTAACCCTAACGACCTTTTCTGCCGGTTGAAAGAGTCCTTTGAGCGAGATGGTCGTCAAGTGTCGATAGAATACCTGTCATCTGTTGAAGCTGACGAAGGATACAAATTCGAGTCAACTAAATTACGACAACAGTGGAGGGGGACGACTCAGGCTTTCGGTGATCATGCTCATCCAAGTTACGCCCCTACAATCGTGTTAGATGATACAGATGCTGTTGTTGATCTCACACGTCCACTAAGCTTGAGAGAACGGATGAGAATGCGACGGTATACTTTCGGAGATGCATTCTGTGGCGCTGGAGGAGTTTCGTGCGGTGCTCGTCGAGCGGGTCTTCATATGAAGTGGGCATTTGATAAGTCTGAACACGCGGCCACCACCTATCGGCTCAATTTCGAGACAGCAGAATGTGAGTTGAGCGACGTATTCAGCTTTTTGACAAACTCCGATACCTTTTTGCGAGTAGATGTCAGCCATGGCTCGCCGCCATGCCAGACCTTTTCTCCCGCACACACGGTCGAAAGCGTTCACGACGACGCGAATTCTTCATGTATCTTCTCCTGTGCCGACATCATAAAAAGGTCAAAACCACGTATACATACCATGGAAGAAACAAGTGGGTTATTCAACAGTCAACATAGAATATGGTTCTACCGGGTGATCCAGGATTTCCTTGAGATTGGATACTCCGTTCGTTGGAGTATCCTGAACTGCGTTGAGTATGGAGTTCCACAGTTGAGAAAGAGGCTTATCATAATTGCTTCTGGGTATGTTCCTGGCCCGATAGTTGAATTGAGGCACACTGACATCATATATAGACCTGGAGAAACTCTACCGCCCTTGCCGCAGCCCTCCCATGGTCCAGGCCTGAGAGAATACAGCACGGTTCACAACGCGATTTCCACTATTCCCATGGGAGCAGCGAACCATGATGTAGGGGCAGCACTCAAGCGTGGCTTGGACAAAGAACCTTATGATGCCCACCAGCAGGTTCGAACCATCACCTGTGGTGGAGGAGAGAATAACTATCACCCTTGTGGTCTACGGAATTTCACCAACCGGGAGCTGGCTTGCTTACAGACGTTCCCCATGAGCTACCGATTCGGGCCCCGCGAGACCCGAATACAGATTGGGAATGCGGTTCCTCCATTACTGGCGGAGGCTTTTCTCAAGGAAGCTGTTCGATCGCTAGAGAAAACTGACGAGGAGGAATTATGCCGGGAATATACAGGAGAATGAATGATTTTTGCCTCCTTCGAATCTAGGTTTGGAAATAATCATTGAGAAAGAGTTATGAGAACTGTTGATCCACCACATGCTTCTTCTTTACCGCTTGATAACCGCGGAAACATGAGGATGTCGTCCGACCGCGGAAACAGATCCTTCCCCCCGATGGGCTGAATTTGTTGAACAAAGGAAGATGAGGAACCCGGCATCACGTCGAACTCAGTTACTGTAGTTAGCTGGAACGGGATTGATAAATATTGCACTTTATTTTGTTGAGATTTGCGTAACCTACCCCAAGGAATTGAACCCGAGGATCTGATTGATCAATGGGTAGCCCAAGGTGCATAACCGGCAATAGCCGCGAGTAAACAGAATCACGGCCTCGGCTCAAGCGTAACCATCCTACACCAGTCCTTCTAATCCTCCATTTCTCCATTTCTCCCCCTTGTCGTCCCTTTCTTTTTTTCTCTCCTTCCTCTCTCTGTTGGACTCCAACTTCAATTTCTCCTCTCTTCTTCTTCTCTACCTACTTATTTCCCCCCTCCCTCTCATCCCATTGAGAGATTGCTCTTTCCCTTTCCCCTTCTCTACACTGATCATGTCTGCTTCGTGTTCGGTGTTGAGACGGCTGACCCACCGGTCTCCCCGCACTTTCCAGTCCCGCATCTCCTCCGTCTCCAGACTTTCATCTTCCACTTCCCCCATTTCCTCCTTCAACGCTCTCCGTTCACTCAACTCGGCATCACCCGGGGTCTCTCGCTTCTCAACCATGCCTCCTCTTCAGTCCGCGGCTCAAGATGGCGCCTTACAGAAGCCCTATGATCCAGAAATCCAGGACATGGCCAACTATATCCATAGCTACGAGGTCAATTCCGACTTGGCGGTATGTCTTCCTCGATTTTTTTCACATTCCTAAACCTGCTTGATAGTCTGTTCTATTTTTTTTTTTCTCGTGGAAATTTGGTCTAATCAAAATTGTGATTTTCCCGTCATACAGTATGACACCGCCCGTCTTGTTTTTCTCGATACCCTGGGATGTGGGTTGGAGGCCCTGAAATTCAAAGAATGCACCAAGCTCTTGGGCCCTATTGTAGAAGGCACCGTAGTTCCTAATGGAACTCGTGTCCCCGGTACCCCGTACCAGCTCGACCCCGTTAACGGCGCCTTCAACATTGGTGCCATGATTCGTTGGCTTGATTACAACGACTGCTGGCTGGCCGCTGAATGGGGACACCCTTCAGACAATCTGGGCGGTATTCTCGCGGTGGCTGACTGGATCTCCCGTACCAACCGTGCTGGAGGCAACATCGCCGGTGGTAAGATCGTCAAGGTCAAGGAAGTGCTAGAGGCTATGATCAAGGCCCATGAGATTCAAGGTGTGCTGGCGCTGGAGAACTCCTTCAACAAGGTCGGCTTGGACCACGTTATCCTCGTCAAGGTTGCGACGACCGCCGTGGTTGCGAAGATGCTCGGCCTCAACGAGAAGCAGACCGCAGATGCCATCACCCAGGCCTTTGTGGACGGCCAGAGTCTCCGAACTTACAGACACTCCCCCAACACCATGTCGCGCAAGTCTTGGGCTGCCGGTGACGCATGCCAGCGGGCTGTCAATCTCGTCCTCAAGGTGCAGAGGGGTGAGGGTGGATTGCACACCGTTCTCTCTGCTCCTGTCTGGGGCTTCTATGACGTCCTCTTCAAGGGCAACAAGTTCAAGTTCCAGCGCCCCTATGGTAGCTATGTCATGGAGAATGTCCTCTTCAAGGTCTCTTATCCAGGTAAGGCTATTTCGTACACCGCACCTCAAATAATGTTTAACCGATCTCTTCTCAGCCGAGTTCCACTCCCAGACTGCGATTGAAGCTGCCCAGGTTATCAATAAGAAGCTCGCGGCCATGGGCAAGAGCGCCAAGGATATCAAGGAGATCACCAACCGCACCCACGAAGCTTGCATCCGGATCATCGACAAGCAGTTCAAGGCGATGGACAATTTTGCGGACCGCGATCACTGCGTTCAGGTAAGCTCTTCGGCATGGGGAGAAATTAGAAAGACTTGAGCACTGATCCCTTTTTCCAGTACATGGTTGCCACCATGTTGGCGTTTAACCGGCTCACTGCCAACGACTACGCCGATGGCTCGGAGGCGGCCACATCTCCGCTCGTTGAGGATCTCCGGAAGCGCATCCGCTGCGTTGAAGATCCCCAGTTCACTACTGACTATCATGACCCCTCTAAGCGCACCATCCCTAATGCGCTCACTGTCACATTGAATGACGGTACTGTGCTCGAGGAGGTCGTTGTCGAGGCTCCTCTAGGCCACCGCCTGCGCCGCGAAGAGGCTAAGCCTGAGATTCTCGCCAAGTACAAGCGTCACTTGCAGGACCATTTCGACCAGGCACGCATTGACGAGCTGCTCGAAGTGGGCTGGAACAAGTCTGCCCTCGAGGGCTACGATGTGGACAAGTACGTCGATCTGTATGTTAAGGAGAAGATCGTCGAGCCGTCTGCATAAAAAAGAGCAGGTCCGATAGACTTAGAATAATGTGTATCCGTCGCTATGTTATGGAGATCATGTGATACATTTGCTACCTTAAGTTATGTGGGTTGACGGAGTATATACTGGCACAATGGAAGTTATTTCGATTAGACAATCTATCCATTCTTGATGCCCCCTGTCGGTTGACAGACACCAATAGTACCCTTTAGCAAAAAGAGTATTACCTCACCCGAAGGTATGGGGGGAGGGAGGGTTTAGCGTATTTGAATTGATACACAATGGGTCTATCGGTGAGACTTCAAGTTCGGCTTTTCTACTCCTTACGCTGTTCCGGAAAATGAGAGTAGCAGTTTATTGACAAAAATCCACAACATAACGACCTAAGATCCCTGAGTTAATGGAACATCCAACATCAGTGAAACCAAAGGCTTTCTCTGCGGCCAAAACTGGCCATACCCGCCGATCATATCCTTTTCAACAAAGATGGGATGGGTTAAGTCAGTCCAACTCTGCAGATTTAATCCGTGTCAGAGAAGTATTCGCTAACCTATGAAAATCATATGGCGTTTCGAAATAGTATCACTTCTTCAATTGTGAACTGGCCTTAGAGTTCATGAAAGATGATCAACGTAGTGCTTTAGCTTGGATCTTCCACAGGGGCCGTGCAAGCTTCAAAAATTGAGGGCCAAATTCATCTTTTAGTGCATACACGAAGGTTAGAGTATCAGTCGGAGAAATATAGAGGGTTTCGGCATTTGTTGAAATGCTTAGATAGTCGTGTACTTCCAGACCTCTTTTTAGTAAGCTAATGTCTAAATTGCAACCTCATGCTCCAGATTTACATTCTTGGCCACCAAGTAAAACGACGACTTGATGACATGAATATCATGAGGTTTGAAAACCTGTATGTCGCAAAACATGTTGAAAATATAAAGCATGCGCACTGTTTCCCAAGACTCAACACGGTGGAAAAGAAGGACTAAAGACCCTCCTGACTTGAGCCGATTGAATGCGAAGACTAGTTGTGAGAGCGTCAATCGAGAACGTTCGCAGTATTCGCGGTAATCTTCTCTCGAGTGTTTTGTGGCCAAGACACCTCCACAGAAAACGAGATCGTACTTCTGATGAAGATAAGGGCGGTCCCTATTGAACTCCTCCAAGTCGGGATGCTCCAGTGAGGCTTCTTCGTCCGTCCCCATCTCTGAGATAAACATGGTGACGCCGCTAGAAAATCTTATTTGCCGGGTACACATTGAGTGCCATAACATCATGGCCCCCGACTTACGGTGGAAGTATTACAGCGTCAATAAGTGCTCCTGGGACCTTTTCTTTCACGGTTGCACTGCGACCGCCAGGAGCCATGCAGAGATCAAGGATGTTAGGGCTCGGAGTGTCTACTATCCTGAGAACTTTTGTCAGATACAGGTTTCTTCCCTACCTGTCGCGTCATTTGAAAAAAATCTCTCTTTTGTTCGTTGATCAGGATGAGTCACCGTTTCTTTGCGCTTCTCGAAAAATCGTTCACCCGCTGGATTTGACCAACCTGTTCCTGATCTTAGATGGATTATTATTAGGTGATAGGCTTGTTTACCTTTGCCCTGAGCTCACTTAACTCCTGGCAAAGTAGTTCGGAGGAGACATAGTCTCTCCACATTTGAGGTACGCTATCATCGTCTTCAGCCATAGATGATCTCTGGGGGCTTGGAGCTTGAAGCGCTTGGAGAACTGCTTGTCTGGCCGTTATCAACATCGTAGGAAGTAGAACCCCCTAAGCTCTGAGAAGGTTGTTTTTTATGGCCCTATCTACTTTCCTTGCTGCTTCTACCAGGAAGCAGCCAATGTTTGTTGCTGCAAGAAAGGCTATTAGGGCTTTGGTTGCTCTCTGATCTCCAAAGAGGCAGCCTTCTGAGGCTGTTTCTCCTTGCCCTGGTGGTGGTGCTCCAGCCTTGGCTAGGGCACTGTATAGGGCCCTCCTTTGTTGATGCCATTGTCTGCACTCCACTAATAGATGGCTTGTTGTTTTCTGCGGGGCCTGGTAGCCTTGGTATCTAGGTGAACCTTGGGTCCTTATTTAACTGAGATAGGCTGGTACTGCTGCATGCCCAATCTTTTATTCGTGGTCTAGTTTATATCCTTTTTAGGGTTGACAACACTGCCGAGCCCTGTAAAGTCTGTTTCCTAGGGCTTGTACAAGCCACTGTTGTCTCTCTGCCTGGCTTGCCTCTGTACATGTTCTGCGTAAAAAGACTAGACCGAGGCCTCTGTCTAGAGCTGTGGGGGCCTTTGGTGCAGCTGCCTTAGCAGCTTGATCTGCCTTCTCATTCCTTAGTATGCCTTGGTGGCCCGGGAACCCTTGGATAGTGATTTGACATCCTTGGTTCTCTAGCCTTCGGGCTAAATCTTGGGCCTGAATAGCCCATCCCTGCCCCGGGTCAGCTCTATTGCCTTCTGGCCGAGCTATAACTGCTTGGGAATCTAATAGAATTCTAATAGAGCTTTTATAGCCTAGCTTGCTCAGCTGTTCAAAGTATTTTGTATGCACCTACTAGCTCTGTATCAAAGACCTTTTTCCCCTGCCCTAGAGACACCCTTTGGTTTTCTAGGTGACTGAGGGCTCTAGCCATGCAATGCTTGCTCCAGTCTGCCAATTTTCTAAGCGTAGTCATCCGACCAAATTGATAGGCTTTTATACGGGGCAATTGCTTGTTTGAAGCTTCTTCCTCTGTAGGTACTACTCTAGTGCCTGGGAAGGCCTTGGGAATGGTCTACACCGCCTCTTCAAATCCTGCGGATGGGTATATCTTCAAGATATCTGCAAGTTTGGCTGATAGATACTGACCTAGACTTGGGCCCTGTGTCCTATGGCCTTTCGCCCACGGTCGGTCTCCTATAGGTTGTTCCCCAGACTGTACATGTTAGTCTCCTTCGCGAAAGCTTATAGGTAGGATGGCCTGAGCTGGATGGCCCTTGGGCAATCCTAGAAGTCTTAAGAGTATACTGCCTCTGGCGTCTATCTAGCAGGACCTCTGCTGGGTATAGAGCTGCTTCCTTAACCAGTGACCCTATGGGGGTGGTTTTCAGCATGCCTGTAATTGAGCGTGCCTGTCGGTTGACCATACGTTGAATACGTCTAGCCCGGTTCCCATTGCATTTTCAGAGCTTTGGCCTAGGCGCCGTGATTATAAAGCCTAGATATAAGCTGCTGCTATTTGTTGGAGCTTGGCATTTTCAGGGTCCCGGCCTATGTTGTCATCATTATAAACCCTAAATATAGACCTCTGCTAACAGCTTGTTACAGGGTCCCATTGAAGATATAGCTTCCCTGATGCCCTCATTCAATAGTAGGACGTCAGACTCTAGGTATCCATACCTTTTACGATTTTTTAATGGCTTCAGATGACGAAAGACACACCAATGATCACGACATAACGATAAGACTGTAGAAAGCCATACATGACTCACAGAACTCAACAACTTCACTTTATCTCCCTCACAGACAATTATCAAGCTACTAATATGGATATATCATCACCTATGGAGTATAACTAACTAGCCCTAAAACCAAACCACTGCTTAGAAATACGAGCCCCCGGAATTAATTCCCAACGAGAATGACACAACCAACGGGAAAGGGATTCCGAATCAGCTGGCAGCCGGCAATTATTTCCTAATTCAACATTTATCAAATACAGCCCAAAATTGAACTATATAAGCCAAGCAAACCCCCGTCTCTCTACCAATACTCCCACCTAATTTTCCGTATCATAACACAATCAGTACGACGAAGAACACCATGATCACCGGCCTCGCACACATCAACCTCCTTGTCCCCGAGGGCACATTACCCGAGGCCAACGAATTCTACTGCGAAACGCTTGGTCTAAAAGCCGCCCCAGTCCCACAGGCCCAGGTAGAGACGACAGCATGGTAGGTTTTCCCTTAGTTACTTTTTTACGGCAACCTTACAAACATAATACCTTCACCATTCTTTTCTATTCCATATCATCCCATTATCTACATTCTACCCCCAAAACCCGAAAAATTAACATTAGAAAGGTTTAACATCGCCGGAGGCCCCCAACAGGTCCACATCGCATTCGGCCCAAACGGACCTAACTCTTCGCGCCATCCATGCTTTAAGATCGCATCTCTGGAAGATCTCCAGAAATTGCAGCAGAGGATATGGGAGCATCATGTTCGTGGGGGTCGGGCTGCTCCGAGCGAGGCGGATAAGCCTTGGGAGGCGATTTCCGGTTGGTTTCTTTTTGCTCTTTTGGAGATTGCTTGCTGATTTTTGGGACAGGGGAGATGACAGTGGAGTATCCTGTGAGGTTTTTTGCTAGGGATTTTGCGGGAAATAGGTTGGAGTTTAGTTTGTAGTTTCCTTGCTTGTCTCTCTCTCTCTCTTTTTTCCTCTTTGTGGAGGATTAAAGGCTGGGTGGATTGAGGTTAACGACTGGGGTTTTGATGATGATGATGATATTGATAATGTGATGAGTATTAGGCAGCGCGATTTATCCATGGATTTGTTGAGATTTTCAATAGATGTATTCAATGACGGTGGAAGACAGGACAAATCTACATAATCTCCGTGGATGTTTACAATGGCAAGCAAAGCGATATACAATCGAAAACTGACAGGTGATTGTCAACCTTCAGACCGTGTTTTGAACCGACGTTCTCGCAGTTGACAAGGCAGCCGTTCTCAGTATCTCTTGCTCCTCCCGTCCGCTTGAATCTCCAAAATCATCGTCGATTTCTTCCAAGGTCTTGCCACTGGTCTCTGGAACGAAGATAAATGCCCAGACGCCTGCTAGAACGCACCAGACTGCGTAGAAATGTAGGTTCGATAACACATGTTGTCCATCAAGGGCGGCGTTGCAATGCCTACGATAAAGTTGGAGAGCCAGTTGGTGCTAGTGGACAATGCCACACCCATTGACCGAGTCGCAATGGGAAATACCTCTGACGGTAGTGCCCAGGCAAGAGGAGAATACGTGAGACCGAAGATAAGGATGAAGAGAAAGGCCATGGCCACACAGGCCCAGCCTACGGCTGTGTGGGCAGACCAGTCTTTGGCATATAGGCCTGAGAGAATGGCAACGCTGATGATATACGCCCCTGCCGTGGCAAAGCCACCGAAGATCGCTAACGGCCGGCGTCCGACTTTGTCGATGATTAAGAAGCAGACGACCACGGTGACTAGCTGTAGAACGTTGAATACTCCCGATAAGGTCAATGACATCTCATCCGTTTGTCCAATGGATTGGAAGAGCGGGGGGAGTAGTAGATAAATGCGTTGATACCCATGAAGTATTAAAAGAAGGCCACTCCACACCCTACTACAGTTCGCCGCCAGTCCTTCTTGCCAAACAAATCTAGCCAAGACAGAAGCTCCAATTTTATGCCGTGTTTGCCCGGATGCTTTTTCTCCTGGATGAGCCCTTGAAACTTGACCTCGGTGAAAATGCCTTGGAATTCAGCCGGAACCCTTCTCATCGGTGTCTGGCAGTGCTCGGAGCTTGGAAATACTGACCAAGCAATCTTGCTGGCGATTGACAAGGGCAAGCCACCGAGGCGAGTAGGGGAAGAAATGGATGCCAATACCTAGGATTGCTGCAGATACCATCTCAAACCAAATGAGAGACGGAACGAGACTTCGCTGTTGAGCAATCTCGTGCCAAAGGTAATCCAGTACCAAATGACTACGCCCGGTACTATAGGAATAGATTCCAATACCAGGAGTGTCCCTCGTAGGTTGGGTGGAGAAGTCTTGGAGATGTAGAGCGGAGCACCCTCCATGATTAAATGAGCGAGACGAACCACGTAGATAAGGGTTCAATCAAGAGGACTGAATTTCATGTACGTACCATTGCTAGTGTCCCAACCCCAATACCGCCAATTGGTCCTCCCTACCATCAGCGTAGAATAGTTCTGTGCGCAGGTTTGGATTACGGCGCTGACATCGAAGATCACCACGACTACAGTCAATGCCCACTTTCGGGAGATTCGGTCTGCGAGGTAGGGCATGAAGAGGCCGCCAATGAAAGAGCGGAGTAACAGCACCCCCGTCATCAACCCTTTGCCGAAGGCGGTATCGGTCCGTGGGAACACTGCGTGAAACCGGTCCATAACATTGATAATGGAGATAACCCATTGATCGTATCCAAAGGAGAAGCCTCCAAGGGATGTTAGGAAAAGCCGCCCCGAGGACGTAGCCTGAGCTGGTAAGACCTCGAACTCCATCAGGTACATAAGCAGGTGTCTCTTGTAGCTCTATGTCTTGTTTAACGATGACGCTTTCATGATGCTCCACCGTGGAGTATCCTTCCGAGATGGAATATGGCTGAATAATATCGACGAGGAGATTTCCTTACACTGTAATACCCGGCGAGGCAGTGTAACCTTCTACCATAATTAAACACGCATGGCAATCGGCCTGATTGGCTGATCGGCTATTGTAACGTTGGTGATCTGATCTGCATGTGGGGGAATTGCGGATGATGGATTGTGGAGTAAATTTCCCCAAATCCGGCGAGACGCAACCTTGATTAGGGCTGCCCCCCCTGCGATTCTGGATTTGGCAGCCATCACCGAAGCATTGCCGCGAACTCACTCTTCCCAGTAAAGCCATGTATAGAAAAGAATGAAGAAGTATGCTGTCCCAGTGTATATAAACTCGTATGATGCCGCGGATTGTGTCTCCAAGCAAGCCAGACACTGGCGGAGAGAAGGGAATTCATGTTCTCTGCGAAAAGCCACTAAGTACAGACCTTGGGGAGGTACGTGGAAGTCGCCTGCTGGAACTTAATATGCTTGCAAGTTAGACAGATTCTGACGTGAATTATGCACTTCTAGGCCCAGCCCGTTGTCGCTACCGCTAAGAGGCACCCAGAACTCAAGGTGATGGCGGACTTTTCACGGCGGTTTGATGCATCATACCGCGATACCAGTGAGGAGATCTTCCAAGGGAAAACTATTGGAAATTCATTCATGGTTCGCTCTAACACTTGCGATCTTCGCGACGGCACCGGGTTCTTTGTGCGTTATGCGAGCCGCAACGGCGGTATATTTGTGGCCTGTGCCATTCATGACATCGACCTATCCCTCTGGTATCTGGGAAAACCCATACCGAAGGCCTGTTGGGGCGCTGGGACACTTCAGCTCCACCCAGAATTGAGGAGCTGTCCGACGTTGACAACGCCGTTGGAATGGTGGAGTTCTGGGGCGGTAAGATTGCATACTTTTACTGCTCACGCACCCAAGCCCATGGACATGATGTGTTCACTGAGGTTACCGGTACTGATGGGAAGATCATGGTGAATGTCATGCCCCATCGCAATCATGTGGTGGTCCCCGATAAGTTGGGCATGCGAAATGAAGTGCCTCCTGAATACTGGCAGAGGTTTGAAGACGCATTTGCGCTGGAGGCAAATGAGTTTACTGAGGCGGTGCTGAAGGATAAGCCCGTACCTTTTGCCACTTGAAAATGGAATCATGGTAATGAAGATTGGTAGGGCTTTGCAGGATGCTCTGCTAACTGGTAGGCTGGTGCGATTCAATGAAAACGGAGAACGCGAGGAACTAGGTATTCAGCCGGTCGGACCTGTGAGCTGCGATGACTGCTAAATGTCATACCATAGTATGGAGAATGAACAGTCTTTTGAAACACTGCATAGCTTCTTCGACTAAGTAAGCTCCTGTAAGTTTTAAAGTAATACTACATGTTGGCGAGAAAGATGAAAGTGCCATGTCCGATTTCTGTTGAAGCTTGGCATACATATAACTCGACCAGAAATACAGCCTTGTGTACAAGAGTATCCAATAAATTCGATGTATTGTTGACATATATGACGTACCCCAAGGGGAATGCCCCGCCGCTATTGATCTATTTCAGACACGCTTCAATCAAGATGAGTCCGTGAATATGGTCTTAGTGCTACCTCACCAAGTTATCCATTTTTGGATATCATTGCCTACCTTTTGATGATGCTAGCCCAAAGAAGTCGATCAGCGCAAGAACCATGCTGGAATTGCCGCGGTATGTCTGCTCGATCTCTCTTACTTGCTCATTCATACTAATTAATGCGATAGATAAACATCTTGAAACAGTATCAGGGGAAATAGGAACGTAGCTCGCCGGTTGGTAGCTACACGTGCAGTTGTCTAGTAGGGACGACCTTGATGATATTATAGCACACAGCTATCTAGCACATTGTCATCATCTTGACGCACCTATAGATTATCTCTAGATACATGAAATAGGGTTTTGGTTTGGTTTGGTTACTATTTAACGTCACTCGGCGGATCACGCGGCATCGTGATCCGCGGCCTCCCTAGGGGCAACTGGACGTGCTACCTAAACAGAAATCTCACTAGGAACTAGCTAAATATATGTTTGAAGTAACAAATCTAAGTAATATATACTGGAAAAGTGTAGAAGAAGCACCTGGCACTACCCTGGCCTGGTTTTCTAGGGGTGGGAACCTGCTTTGGCTATCTATAGATAGGAGGGGGTGCCATCCTTGTTTATCCAGGTAAAAGTGTTGACTGTTGCACTATTCAGTGCTTGGGCGTGCCCAGTTCGGGCATATATCCTTGAAGAAGGATGAATCTTACATAATATAACTATATTATTCAGTCCCAGCAGCTGTACTTAGAAGCTAGTTAATTAATTTTAATAGACTAGCTTTTTAGTACTTCTATCTATCCCTCTAGCACTTCCTGGTGTAAGAATAGAAGAAAAAGTAGGTAGAGGACTTTAGCCTACTGCAGGAGCAGGTTATCAAGTAGTTTAAATAATAATATCTTTCATAATATGCTACAAAATCTTCATAGCCTATATAGGCGGTTATCAGCTGGTCTAGTACCCAACAAGAAAGATTATGTTTCTAGACATGACTTCTCTTTGTATAGGGTCTAATATTCAGATCATGATAGGTCTGTAATGTTGTTTTTATGTATGTTGTAGAGGAATTTATATGAAGTTGCTGTTTCATCTTCCGCCTGAGGTATGAGGGAGAAGGGGGAATATAGAAGCTATTTATTATTGTGTCTTGCTTGGCGAGCTGATCTGCCAGTTCATTCCCTGCAATTCCAGTGTGGCCTGGGACCCAGCGCACCTCTAGGGGCTTACGTGACAGGTTAGAAGAGATGAGACTTTTTTCCATTGTATGAAAAGCTGTTGAAAGGTATTTGTAAGGCTGCGCTTGTGGGGTACTGATCTGTTGTCTGCCAGGAGGCTGGCTGCTGCTAGATTATTAAGTAAGATAGTTAAGCAGGTGGTGAATTGTATGTATAACTAATTAATAGTAGCTTTAAGTTCTACTACTATATTCATAAGCTCTGCATCGTAGACCTCTGTTTTAGAGCCAGCAGGGCCGAATTCTTGGGTAATAAAAAGAGAACTATAGTATACTGCGTATTTATAATCTATGTCTTAGCCTGTTTGTGAGCCATCTGAGTAGACTGATATCTACAGTGGGGCGGGAGCATAGTTTTTGCGGGATGTTGAAAGCATTTGTAATGGTGAGAGAGATACCTCTATTTGCGCGCGTTCTGGCGCAGGGGTAGGAATATGTTGGAGTATGTTGTTAAGCCTACTTTTAAATTTAGATCCACGTTTATTAGTTATTTACATAATTAAGTGCTCAACGTCCAAGCTTGTGTATCTGATGGTTGCTCTTTGGAGGGTGTAGTTGAGTAGAGCTCCTGGATCAGACAGATCTACCCCTCAGAGCAGTGCTATGGTTAGTGTTGTTTTATAAACAGGTAGAGTAGCCAAGGCAGCTAAGTAAAACAGGGATTATAAGGAGTTGATAATCTATTGTTGTCTTGAGCTAGTATAGAATATTTCTGTCTTGTAGAGTATAGTTGGTAAGATGTATTACATGACTATTACTTATATAAAGACAACTAGACATCCTCGCTGGGTATTGCTAAGCCTCCAGAGGTGTTGAGCAAGCTGCTTGCCATGGCTGAAGACCCAGTTTATATGTGGTCTAAAGGTGAGCTTCATGTCAAGTAGGATCTCTAACCAGCAGATATAAAAAGATGATTCAACCATGCCTAGCCTCGGCAGAGAGACTGTGGGGGGGAGACTAATTCTACTGCTTGGAGAAGTGCTGTATCTCTGTCTTTTTGATAGAGAATAGAAGGTTTGATTCTATCTTAAGTATAATAATTGACTTGTAGGCTTCAACAAGCTGTTGGGAGGTCTCTTTGAAAATATAATTAATAAACAGTAATCCCAGATCATCTATATAATTAAAAGAAAGTTTATAAAAAGCAACAACTACTGCTGTGTATAGTAAAAAGAGAATTGAAGAAAGAGAGGATTCTTGTGATAGACCTCTTTTTATAAAATCTATTACTATGGTATTTTTAATCTATACTAAGACTAAACAGCTAGATAGCTAGTCCTTGATTAATTAGATTAGACTATTATCTTATCTTTATAAATATAGATAAAAAAACAGCTGCTAGTGAATTATAATATTAAAAACTTCTTTGACATCTAGTAGAAATAGTAAGTAATTTTTTCTACTTAAAAAACTTTCTCTACTCTGTGGACAAGGATCTGAACCAGATCAGTTGCAGAACAGCCTGGGAGTGTGTTAAAATAACAGGATGTTAGTAGTTTTGCCTGAATTGCTTATACAGCCATGTGCCGTGCGAGGAAGCGTTCGAGGCCTTTCCCTAAGGTAGAAAGCAGGCTGATAGAGTGTTAAGTGCTTGATTAGGTAAGATCTCTCTTTCCTAGCTTTGGCAACATTATCATCTTTGTAGTCTTAAAGATCTATGAATAGTAGCCTTCGTCCAGGTAGTAGTGGTAGAATAAGATAATTAAGTTGCTCAGGATAGGTCAGAGCTCTTTCTAAGTTATAATAACAAGCTTGTCCTCTCTTGGAATAGATAAAATAGAAGTATAGAGAATAATCTAGTAATCTTTTTTAATTAATAAGCTTAGTGGATCTAGAGACTTGGTAGAAGGGCCCTTTTTTAGTTGATCTGGAAGAGCAGCTCCCTTTTCTAGAAGATGTGAAAGAAAGGTCTTTGTCTTGCCTTGTGGTATAGTGATCTAGGAGCCCTGGATACTTAAGAAAGGAGCAGCAAGCTGATTGGAACGCTTATATCACTTAGTAAGTGCAAAAGTGTTTATTAAAGAAGTAGCTTGATTAATCTATTTTTTTTAATAATTAGTCTTTATATAGAAGATTACTTTCTGGAGTGGTAGATAATCTGGGGTGTGTTGTTATTATATTTATTATAGCAGGGTTGTAAGTTCTGATGTCCACCAAAAGGTTCGTGGAAGCCTGTGGGTGTTATATACTAATATATCATAAATTGCTAGCTATGCTCTACTAACAAGCTCCTCTGCTAGTGTATTAATAGGGAGGCTTGGGTGTGGTGGGGTTAGTATTGCCCTGGCCTTTTCCCAATTTGTAGAGTCTAGCTTTGAATAAGGTAGAGATTTATTCTAGTCCACTATTATTAGAATAATTATATAATTATTTAAGATGCTAAAATAATCTTCAGCCGTGGCTCTTATAAATAAATTTGAGAAGACAAGATCTAGAATATTATTTTTATGGGTAGAAGTATCTAATTCAAGATAAAAAACTAGCTCATGAATTTCCAGCCACTTTATAAGTTTTGTTGTATTAGTTATAATAGATTATAACTTAGTTTCAGGTTGCTAGAGAGAGTGATAAATATTAAAATCCCCTACTAAGATGATGCTGCGCGGGGGAGAGTATTGAAGTAGTATGTAAAGAGTTGATTATATTAATCCAGATCTTGTTAGGGTAACTGGATTATTTAGGAGGTGATAGATAATAATAATTAAACTTACTATACAAACTACTATAATGTCTGGTGAGACAGGCTGAGGGAGAGAGTATGCTGGGAGGTCCCAGTGTATATATATTAAAACCCTGGGTCTGGTCTTCCAGCGTGTTGCAGGGCTGAAGAGTTGGTAATAGGGGTGTGTTTTTGTATATTAATTTACTTTATCTGTTCAGGATTCCTAAACCAGGATGATATCTGCCTTGAATAATAGTAGTAGATTATAAGTTTGGCTGTTTCTTCTAATATTAGCCTGGACTATCTTCATAGTTCTAGCTGGGGAAGAGCTTGGCTAGCAAGCACCTGGGTAGGCTGGTTTAATAACTGGTTTAATGGCTGATTTGGTAGCTGGTCTGGCGGCTGGCCTGAAGTAGGTATGTTGGTAGGTTGGTTGTCAAAAGCTTGCTTGTCTTATTGCTGTTAGAAGATAAGCTGGCCAACTTTGTAAACCACAGCTAGGGTGTCTTTTAAAAAGTGGGAAGTAATACTTTTTTATATATAAGACCTAGCAGGATATTTTAAATAATTTGTTACATAAGATCTAGAGCAGTTAATGCATTGGGTACGGCAGGTGTGGTCTTGCTTGGAGGATCCACAGGAGATGCATCACTCACTAGAGTGGTAGGCCTGGGAATCATGAAAGCGGTGGCAGCAGAAGTATTAAAGTGGCTTTTATTTAGAATAAATTAATCTAGATAAATTAGAGAAGTTAAAAAGTTATAAAATATAATATAACTTCTTTGGAAAAGCTATAACTACAGTAATAGAGCCCTTCTTAACAAGATGTTTAGAAAGCTTAGTTATGAGTAGTTTAATACTAGTAATCTGTTCCACCTCTTTACTAATATTATTAATTGTAGTATCAGCCCATTCATTTAGGGACCAGAGTTGTCGTGGGATTCAGGAGATGATAATTTAATAGTACTCTGTTGCAGCTTCAAAGTATCTATTTCTAGCAAGTTCACTAGCCTGTGTAGAAACTAGAAAGATTCTATCTTCTTTTATAATAAAAATCACAAATTTTGTAGATACAGCCTATATACACTTAATTCCACCTAAGATTCGCTCTGAAAGGGTGACATAGATTCCGTGTGGTCTGATAGTATGTAGGCTAGAGGATGTTAGTAGCTAGAGAAAGATGTGGGAATCTATTTTTCTTGACTATTGTTGCTGTGGCTTTTGTTGTATTGGCTGCTGTTTGGTTTTTATATGGTGATTATAAGCAACAGTTTGCCAGTTGTCCTGGTTAGCTTCAAGGGCCGCAAGCGAGGCCCAGAATGACCCCTGTGCAGCCTGTCTGGCTAGAGGGGCTTGTTTTGTTTGATTCGCTGTTACAGGTTGCTTAGTTGGCTTGGAGATTATTATAACAGGTTCTAGTCCTTGCTAGAAAATGTTCTACTTAGCTAAAGTAATAAATCTAGCTGCGAGCCCCTGGGCAAGTTTCTTTAGACTAGACATCTTCAGGGCCCACCAGTTAGACTTCGGCAGGACCCATCAAAACCCGAACCCAACCCGAACCCAACCCAACCCATCGTGGGTTTTGGGTCCAATTCTCCAACCCATCATGGGTTTTGGGTTCTTGGCTATAACCCATAACCCATGATGGGTAACCCATGGGTACCCATTTTAGTGTAAACAGAGCAAACAGCCTTATATCCCGTGACTGCATAAGTAATGCATTTTTCTACTGAAATTTTGAGTATTTAGATTACATATCATTTAAGAAAACCTGTGCTCTGTAATCTCAGTAA